>OZ022589.1:15039271-15096771 GCA_963669155.1 Arbacia lixula
CGTGATTTGAAGGGCAAGGAAGAGAGATAAATAATTGAGATACCTCACCATTGCTCACCGCTATGGGAGCTTACCGTATTCTTGTGTTTGGACAGAGTGAGGAGAGGCTACTGGGAGACAGGGTATATCACAGAGTTAAGCATGAGAATTTGAGACGAAGAAACACGCTGTTTTATGCGTTATTCCTGCCTCCATACCCGTACTCGTTTTCGGCCCGTCACCCATTGAAATGACACACTAAGATTGCACAATCATGTATATATATATATATATATATATATATATATATATATATATAAGAAGAATATAGATTGCGATGGTGCTATATGTATATATATATATATGTGTGTGTAAATATATCTCTTGTCTTCATTGTAAAATGAATTTCATTGATATGAAACGGTCTATTCCATATTCCATTGCACCTTTATCCGAATTGATAAATACAATACATACAATGAAAATTATTCGTTGCTTATCTTTACGTTTTTCATTCGGTGAATAGTGTAACTTGTCAAACGAACAGCACAAGCACTGTTTAGACATTATAGGCAGTTGAAATGGAGACAATAATCGTAAGGTGTTGAGGAGATGTGATGTATCCACACACGTGTTTTTCCATCAGATGCAAGATTTCCAGATTTAGATGCAACCAAAACATCTCCGTTAAGCGTCTTTACCCTGCGACTAACGTCATGCCTTTCACTTTTGTCTTGATTTATCTGTAATGTGTGGTCCTTATATACTTTACTTTGTGGTCCTTTATACTAATACCTCCTGAAAGTTAAACCATAATACCTCTTATGATTCAACGAGCGGAAAGCAAAGACGGGTTGATCCAAATGGAAACCGCTTCATCCCTTATAAACCGCTTTCTCGTTTGTAAACAAAAGTGAAATTGCTCCGTCGAATTAAGATCGCACCCCTTCCGTGAGGCGAGACCTTTATAGAGAGCAGCAATATAGAGATATGTAAATATCCTTTTAAGTGTCCATTAGAAATCACTCCCTATAGACCATCGGACAACGGACAAGTGGAGAGAGGTTTCCACCTTCAATTTGTCTGTTTCCACGGCTGTACAAGAAATGTGTAACCATAACAGCCACAGAATAGGAAGATAAGAAGACTAGAGATGCATCCACATAATACGCCATTCGTCTTTGCACAATTTGGCGCGCCGATAACGATTGTCCTCAAATATTATGTGTTCGGTTTGACGCATGTAGCATCGCACAGTCCATTATGAGCAAGTTATGGTGTTTCAAGATTAAGGCATTGGAACTGAAAACAACCAGGCAGCTACATACTTCACTCAATCATTGGACACATTATATCGAAATATATCTAATATGCTCCAAAATTATTTCTTAACCATTGTGATGCAGGCAAATCGTCGGTGGACTTATGTGTCATATTTTATATATATGTATAGCACAGAATTTTCAATTTCTTTCTTTCTAGAGAATTTAAAAAAAAAAATCGAAGAATGGAATAGTGCAATCAAAACAATGCACATGGTTGTAACAAATTTATTGTAAAAACGACTCTCAACCTGGAGGTGACTTTTGTTCTCAAAGCCAACGTTCACCACATAATTCTGTGCTCTCTACTCTCTACTCTACCCACTACTCAATGCCATCCTCGATTTTAGACCAGTACTTTTCAGAGCGATTCACAGATTAGTGTTCAACAAATCATCTTCAAGGTAACTATATTATGGTGCACCATGTAACTGCGTGAAAAAGAACACACACAAGAGTATTCCATTTCGATAGTCTCCCCTCACTTGATTGACACCGATGTCGTAGTGGAGCAATCTTTTGATTCCTTCGATTGATCAGAAGACATTCTTCGGATATCGGAGACCTGCTTCTTGGAAAGTGCCGAGCCAAGGTGCCATCGTAGAGCCGTGAACCTTTCAAGATTTATGTAAAAGCTTTTGACGCTGCAGCGTGGATTAAGCGTTATGAAGTAAGGCGGGAAAAGGACGCCCCCTTTTCTACCCATCTTAATAACAGTGTACCTGGTCGGGATTATCTGTAATTGAATGAACTTAGTTCATTGGCAGTGTGACATGGCATTACGTGATGGAGGTACATATGGCAGTATAACATGGAAACGAACGGCACAAGATAGAGTGAAATAGAAAATGGAAGGCCTTCCTTCAGCAGTGGACAGAAATAGGATGGATAGATAGAGAGATTCCATTGTTAGTGATTGTGGGCAGGCAAAATACGCTCCCCCTGGAGTCGATATGGTACACACACTCATGAAATCCCTATTTGGGATTTGTGGTTGAGACACCATCCCATCCGATTCACTCTGTTGGCGGATCTGTACAGTACATGTAAGAGAATAAAAGCCCCTAAGATATCAGTACCAAATCACGTCATAAACTATGAAAACCGAGCCCTGTCATATTGTGTACATAAGAGTTATCCTCACACTGAATCGTGCTTCCAATCTGAATTTCGCTGATGAGCCATGTAGAATATTAGACATGTCTTTAGAGTATCATGCCCATCCTCTGAAATTGAATCTCCGTTAATCAGTGGAAGACAAAAATGTTATTTGGTATATGGCGTACTAAACTGTCCGTCTATGGCAATCGGGCATCAGTAATTCTCCCTACCAGTCTCACGCTACTTACCTACCACTTTGACACACCCGCACCGTCACGCAAGTACCTTGACAATGTCTACCGATCGTAATCCCCCCATCTTCTCTGTCACGCCCCTTACATACCTCTCTGACTACCATCACTAATACCACCCTGTCCCGTATTTATCAATCATATGTGGTCCTCTGTCTCCCCCACGCCCCTTCCCCTAGACCTCTCTCACTGCCACGCCCCCATCACATACTCCTCTCTCCATGGTATCCCCATCTCTCAAATCTCTACTACTAGCCCTCATAGTCCCACGGGCAACAAACCTTCTCGATACTGAGGAGGTTAATCTCTGACCACCCTTACCCCATAACACATACCCCTCTACCACGTCTACCAATCATATGTTCCCCCATCCGTCATTTTCTCCCACCCCTTCTGCTCCCCGTGGCTACCCCGCCGCCTCCTCTAAAATTCTCCCCCAATCTTTCCTCCCACTCTTTCTCGTCCCCACGTTTCCCCCACATTGTTTTCCCACCCCAACAGGTGATCCCCCTTCTCTCTCACTCACACCGCTCTCCTGGATCCCCCACCTCCTCTTTCAGCCCGTCTACGAATCTCCACCGGTCTTCCCGTCAACCCGAGCTCGATATCGCCCTCCCTTTCGATAGGCCCCAAGGTGTTCTTTGCAACTTGTGATCCGAAACATGACGTAGCTTGGGGAGCGATCTAATCACTTAGGCGGGTCCTGACCACCGCAAAGTCTCGGGGAATATTACATCAGCTTCTTCCGTACCGACAGACAAGACTTCGTTGCCGCGAATATCTCGACACCTACCGACCTAACTGCTACCTCCTCTCCCACAAAACAACGTGCTTCATGTAATACGATAGTCAAGGTCTACCTACTGCACATCCAATTAACATCTTCAGTTAAAACAGAAATGTGATAGATTCTATATTTGTAGTACAAAGATAGACGGAGGGGTGGGTTTCTGTATGGGTGCGAACCAATGTGTGTGTATGTGTGTGCGTGTATGTTATGTGTGTATATGCATAATATATTTATCCCTACGAGTGCAAGAACCCGTGTGCATCATCAAATATTGAATGAGACCTTAAACCTACCATACTCTCCACAAAAATATAAACGGGGATATTTTCTACCACCATTTACTTCAGGCCGGCGCCATTATCACGGCATACCACATGTTACTGGTACTTGCAAATGTTAAATCATTTTAACTGTACACGTGCCAAAGTCACACGTTAGACGTCAGCAATATTCTCAGTGGCTTAAAAAACATATCTATGTAGTGATACGTAAACTTGTATCCCTTTGTAAATACGACATCCACATCTTCCGCCCCTTTAGCAAAATTTCCTCGTCAATGTCAGCCCACTAAACTAACAGTGGTGGTGTTGCTAGAGGGCGTAATACATTGCGATCCAACGTGCCAGCTTTATTGAAGTGGAAACGCGTCGTTTGATTTGTACTTGCATCCACAACACAGCCGCTGTAATAGCCTTGCTCACAAGATATTTGACATCACGAGTCCAAACTAGCGAATGGTTAAATTCAGGACTGGGGGTGTTTCCCCAGGCAGTTCTTCCTTTGAAGACCCTTTAATGTGCTAAATTCTCAATGATTTTAATTCTCCTCAGCTAAAGTTGAAATATGATCTTTGTAAATTATACTTCTTGTTGTTAACAAGTGTCTGAAAACAAAGTTTATGATTTATCAAATTTGATTAGGATTGTTGGAAATTAGCTCCCACTTTATTCAAACAGGAAAAAATTGGGTATCTAATTTCGCACAAGACAGGGTTACCAGTCGTGCATTCAGTCTTTCTTAGCTTACGAACAACTGGGTGAACACACCCAGGTACATTTAAAATTGACATGCTGTCCTCTCTTAATCCGTCTCAACCGAAGAAGAACGAGAGATACATTAGCTTACTGCAGTCAACTCTGTTTATTGAGTTTGTATTAAAATATATCCAACAGTCTGGAGGCCAGGCTAACGCGGTATATGAGACTAAAAAACGAGCTCAAGAGGATTCGGTGAATAATATTGGAATGACCGTACAAATGAGGCACTAACGTTGGGATGCCTCCATTGGTAAGACTTGCTCGTTTAACTCGTTTAAGCGCAACGTATTTTGCTATGTTTTACAAGGAACACACTCAAATCTTATAGAGTACCCATCAATGTACCATGTCTTCTTCTTCCATAGAAGAACGTTCTAAATATTTTACACTTTCAAAACAGGGTAGCCCGTGGTGTTTCATAACGATTTGCTTTTCATGATCAGCATGAAAAATACAATTATTTTTAGACTGAAAAAAGAAGAATCTCATAGAGAAGCGGTCTATCTGGCACACAAAGGGTAAACTGGAAGAAAATGTGAAACTCGCTAAAAATTGAAACAGATATGAATACCATGTTTGTATAATAGTTTGATTAATGATCAATACACAATACACATATATATCAATACACAATGAGGTAGCTCATTCTCGTCGTGCTGTCTTCCATAGGTCCGTGTTTTTAGCAACTTGCTTTGAATTTGATTAACATATACGTATTTGTGCATATATGTCACATGGAAACACACACAATTCGAAATGCCAATATCGATTCAGTTTATTATGTTGACCGCGTTCTGTGCCTAAGATACATCTTCTTTGTGTAAGTAAATCTAAGGGGATTGTTGGTGAGAGTGGGTGAGTGGGGGAGAGGGTGGGCATTGTGGTTGAGGATGGGCAAGTGGGGATGAGGGTGGGGGAATGGAGAAGGGGGCGTTGACCCGAATAAACAATTATACATATACCAGCATTGAGTTATTATGTAGTCGATCCTTCTCTGGGAATATGAGATCATGATTTTTCCCGAAGAATACGACAGGGCGCTGTAAATGATTGATTTTAATAGCAGCTTCCGTTGCAGCGACACGACATATACTACATCATAAACATGATGGAAAACAGACGGAATTGAAAGATCCTCCTCCGCTACCTAAGAGGTTCAATAGAGACCATACGTCACCCTCCAGCTTGAACAGGAATAACCCTTCTTATTACACAACTTGATGAAAAATAAAGCAGTAAATAAATCAGAAAAACTTGCAAAATACGTGTGAAATAAAACAAACTTCGATAAAAACTTGACCTAATTAGCGGCGTGGCAATGTGCTCTACTCATGGGTGCAGACTATGGGTTAAAGGAAAGTTATTCATCGTTTCAGCCCCTTAAACAAAATATGCACCTGTTAGAAAATGAAAATTAAAATGTGGTCAGCCCCCAGTCCATTCCAGATGATGAGGAATCCTTTCCATTTATGAGAAACTGGTGATAATTTAAACAAAACATTTATCTTGAAAACAGCTACGACTCTTAACAATGGATATTACGTCACCTTTTTTTTCTGCAAACATATATTTCTGGCTAAAGGTTTCTCTGATTAGTTGGTGCTCAGTAAGTTGAGCTCGTAATTTAGTTTTCATTGTATTTTTTAGACCTCGTTATATGTTATTGTTTCCTACTGCAGCAGAATCATACACATATAAATGATAAAGCCAGGTAATAAATGGTACATTAGGTGTTACGAGAGCTGTATATTTTCAATGGAAAGCGTGCGCCTTTCACATCGGACATTTTTTTAATCTTGAAAGATTGCGAATGATAGGCAACAATAGTTGCGATCTAATTGCCATCCATCGGAACTGGCGCGAGACAACGGGTTTGACCGATCGCTTGTCTAGACTCGTTGACAGGTGTTCTAAGTTGCGTTTCTAAAAATTGACGAACATGATGAGAAGATATAATTGCAGTGCGGCTAATGCACATTAAAAGTGACATTAACTAATTAAATTTCTTCTAAAGCCAAGCGATAGAGAAACTTTCAATACAAGACTTTGCCAATGTTTTGAGTATTCAAAAGAGAGAAAAGGAGGAGAAGGGGGGGGGGGGGGGGGCTTGCACCGACTTTTCTACATGCTGTCTACGCCCTTATTAACTGCACATTGGACTGGCAACTTTTGAAGGGCCTCCCCCACCCCACCCAAGAAAAAAAGGGGGATGCTAAATGGAATTTTATTAACCTATAAAAGTTGTGGCAGTCACAAATCTTGTAGAGTGTAGTACATGCAAAGGGATATTTTTTTTTACCACTGCTACAAAATTAGTAATCGTAGATGTGTTTCAAACCCTGCCGCCTGCACACGCACCCTTAGGTATTCCTCTCTCGTTTCCTCTCTGTCTCGGGACACTTGGCATATTACGCCAATTAAGCGTGCGTTTCCATGGCGACAGAATTATCATTTAGATGGGGCAAGATAAAAACGGATTTCTTTGAAGCTGCCCGTCCCCAGTTCATAATGAAGGCTTAATGTCGGCGAAACCATTAGTCGCAATTGATATCGTGTATTGTGTGTTGATGAAAATAGTTGTTTGCCTCGTTGCAAAGTCGAATATGTGCAAATGGCTTTATCATTTAACCGGTTTGAGGGCTTTCGACTTATACATAATTCAACATCCATCAAATTATTTAGCTGGTGCGACAGTGACACAGGTACGTGGTGAGCTTCTGTAAGAAGAATTATGAAAATAAGGAACACATTCAAACTGTTGTTTTCCACCGTATTTCTGTTTTCAGTACGTTTTATTCTTTGTTATAAATGCAATCTCACCTGATTTTGGAGTATGATTTAAAACCAGCAATGCCTCGGTGTACTTGTGTGCTGCATTGGAACTGCAGATAATTGTATTGCTCAGAGCTGTGTTGATATCGATACGTAGTGGATATCCCATTTAAACTTTTCTTCCGCTAAATTCTATCATCAATCTTGCCTCGTTGTTTCGGCACATCTTGCAGTAGAAACATTACACATTCCGCATTTCTGCCGTCACTATAACTTTCACTTTCAAGTTGCCCAAATGCTTTCACTTCCCCGATAGATTCGGGTTTCATTTCCCAGGCGTCGTCTAAAAACACATCCTTAATGATTTCCAGGTAAATACGATATATCCACCCGCAAGGAACGGACAGTATAGAACCAAAAGCGCGTATGGTGCGTAATTTTTTTTCTCCACCGTGCACACTTTTTGGAAAGAGCCTTGTAATTCAAACTCGCGTTACCATGCTAACAAGCGAGATAATATACGCGCCGCAGGAGCAGCGCACCCGAACGAAATTATTTTCGATCCGGAAAAGATTGGAGCATTTTCCCTCACCGTGTTTAGTGATTAGACTGCTTAAGTACATGTACATGTTATGTATCGGCCATTATCATAATGGACTCTCGGCCGAGCTGGCGCAGAGAAGACGCGGAGAAAGAGGATACCTGCTCAGGGCAGGTTCACCTTTAAAAGTACTTGGAAACAGCCCAAAACCTCTGATTGATAAAATGCACAGAGTGATAAAAGTGCAATCTTGGCCCGCAAACTAATCCATTTTTATTACTTTTTATGTGCTAATGGTACATTTTGGCAATTGCACAAACAAATGTCATAGACAATTTTGCAATCTTGCATATCACGCGAATGATGAATGAAGACGTATTGCCAAAGTATGTTCATTATTGTGTTTGTGTGTGCATTCAAAGGGTGGGAACAGCTAGGTCAATGGCATTTCCATGTGGATAATGTAAATGAAGGAAGTACGAGAAAGAAGGAGATATAGAAAATAAAGAGAGAGAATGAGAGAGAGAGAGAGAGAGAGAGAGAGAACGAGAGAGAGTGAGAAGAAGAGATAGAGAGAGAGAGAGAGCAAGAGAGAGAGAGAGGGAGAGAGAGAGAGAGGAAGAGAGAGAGAGAGAGAGAGAGGGGGGGGGGAGGGGGTAGCTCTTTTTATAACTCTCTATGTGCTAATGGTACATTTTAGCAAATGCACAAACAAATGCAATACAACAAAAGTTTGCTGGACACATTAAGAGTTCACTATCCCGCATATCACGTGCAAAATGGAAGAAAACGTATTGTTAGGGTGTTTTTCTTTTTAAAGATAGAGGTAGAGAAGCAGATAGAGAGAGAGAGATGGGGGGGGGGGGGGAGGAAGAAAGAAATAAAGAAAGAGAGAGAGAGAGAGAGAGAGAGAGAGAGAGAGAGAGAGATATGGAATGACAGAGAGTTGGGGGGGGGGGATACTGAATGAAGGAACGTTTAAAATTCAGTACTTATACCACTTATACCAACACATTTGATATTTAATGCTGAAATGTAAACATGACTAATCATAGGTAAAGGTGGTCGTTTAAAAAGGGTAAACAGTAACATAACACATAATTGAACGATTAGCACTTCGCCTTCTTCGAGCGAAGCACATTCCAGGGCGGGAGACATAGCTCAATGAAAGAAGTCCGCCAAAAGGTCAAAGAGCCTTCCACTCCAAATGTCCCCCTTTTTTATATTTATATATAACTTTCTTCTTTAACAAGTGCGCATGTGAAGACCCAGGGGACCCCACCGGCGTACTGCTCAAGAGGGCAGTGGATGGAGGCGCGCTGCGTCTTTAAAGCGTCAATTACTGTGATTTCACGCGCGAATTGACTCCAATCAATAAAGAGCTCGACTCGCGCCCAGAGTTGCTGGCCCACCTAGCAGGCACGTTTACGACGCGCGACGCCTTCGACGGTCGCCTTGCATGAGTGAGTGCGCGCGTTCCGGAAAATAAGACGTTCCGCCGAATGTCTTCTTCTTCTTCTTCTAATGGCTTTGAAATGAGTTGGGGGTTGTGTGAAACTTGCTCTTGCCGCGTTTTCTTTGACTTCCTCATCTTGGGTACTGCTGAAGCGAATGTAGAGCGTGATATTAACAGGTGATTGTGAATAAAGAAGATGTGTACTGGAGGTCACTGCATGTTGCCTGTCTTGTATGATTACCACATGTACTCTTACTTGATGTGATTTCTCCCAGTTCCAGCACGCTGTAGTCATAGAGGTCGATGGTTTGTTTCTTTCTGTATCCGTTTTTACTTAAGCGACTTTATCTCCATCGTTCTTTCCGCATTGCGCTTTCGATGATTTAGAGTCGAGGAAATGGGGCTGGTGTATATATATGTATTAATGTACCCTTCAAATGCAAAACACATTTTGTTATCAAGAAATCGTATTAATGTCTACGTATGTATCGTACATGAACTCATTTTTTCAAAGCAGAAGTTGTATGGTAACTTTGTACGATGTATTGATTCAAGTTATGAGATGACATTTCATACTTTTCTTTCTATTTTCCTTTTGGTGGAGAAAATGACCAAAAGCGTAAAAACGAAATTAGCATCGATTTCTTCGCAACTTATTCTCTGGCCAATAGAGTCCTTTCGATGCACGAAGCGATGAATTAGAAATCGTGTTGACAAATTGGCACAGTGGAAACAAATTGCTCAGTTGTGATCAAATTTGCAACGATAACCGATTCCCATGTGGAATGTATGAGGACAGATCTGCCGGAGGGCCGGCAATCTGGGGGAGAAAATTAAGCAAAACAAGCCATTTTGGGCAATTTCAATGCGTAGAGCCCAGATACAAATGTTGCCCAGCATTTCAAATTGCGTTATTTACTCTCCCTGAAGCCTAACATTATGACAAAAGCGGCGTTTAATGCAGAGAGAAATGTGTTTTCTATTTAAAATTGGGATGATTTGATAAGAGTACGTTGTTTGCAAACCCTTCTAACGTCATTTTTTTTAATCTTATCCAATGATAAAAAGTTATATCCGTTCGTTCTCATTGTGTCGTAATTATCCATTTTATTTCCAGCAAGTTGTTGAACTTGTTTTGAGCTGTAATGTAATATGGTGTGTTTTCCACATATTTCGCTATGATATCATGGCTATAATTAGCTTATTCTCCTACAAAATGTTATATTTTCATGCCATGTCTTATTATGAAAGATATTGTTCGAGGAGGCAAAAATGGCTTTATTATGATCGATGTAACCATCCGCGGATGAAGGCGGGGCGCCGACGGCAAATTCGAAAAGAGAGGGGGCGCAAACTGGTATTTTATTGGATCTTGTTGTATCAACATGCATGTTCAGTTTGTGATTCTCCCCTCCCCTAAAAAAAAAGGGGGGGGGGGCGCACCTCTTGCACCCCTGCCCGGATCTGAAAATGGTGACGAATGAAAATGAAATGAAATGACGTAATGGATGGTCCAAATACACGTACAAGTACTCATTCGATCAGCGTGTTGTAAGAGTGGTGAGAGAATTGGCCTGCACCCATCGCAATAGATTTATTATGAAAGAACGTGATGCCCGTTGAAGTAATACATCGTCATGGCTAACACAGACCACGAGCCATCAAGTAAGTGGACGTAGTAACCGTTTCTCTCTTCGCTAAGTCACGGGATAAAGAAATTTATCAATATATACTGATATAACGACTGAGAAAAGGGGGCAAGTGCATTAAATTAAGAAAGGCAAACATAATGAGAGACGCTAGATGATTACATGTGAGATTCAGATGTTGCAAATAGAGGGGGTGGGGTGGGGGGGGGGGGAGAGATTTGGGAATTAAAGTGTTTTGGGAGAAGTAAAATATATTGATTTATAGAGGTTGGGAAGGGGAACGTGGTGTATGTGTTTGGTAGCTGATGCGTATGTTTTAAAGAGAGATACACGGACGAGAATGAAGAGAGAGAGAGAGAGAGAGAGGGAGAGAGAGAGAGAGGGGGGGGGGGAGAGGGAGAGAGAGAGAGAGATAGATAGATAGATAGATAGAGAGAGAGAGAGAGAGAGAGAGAGAGAGAGAGAGAGGAGGGGGCTGAATGGAGAGGTGAAGGATAAGACGAAGAAAAGAGTGTCGATATTCGGGACGAACATGACGGATGGGGTAGCGAAGAGGAGTGTTTGCATAACGGACGTGAGGTGGGAGAGGAGAAGGGGGAGGGGGTGAAGAAGAAGGGCAAAAGGAAGAGGAATGAGAAGTGGAGAAGGTAAGGTTAAAGAAAGGGGGAATGGAAAAGAGGAGGAGAAGGGAAGGAAAGCGAGCATATAAGGAGAAAAGTAAGGAGAAGAAGAAGGTGAATAATAAGGGTAGGAAAGAGTGAAGAATGAGAAAAAGGATGAGGAAGATAAGTAGAGAAAAACAAGAGGGAGAGGAGGGAAATGATGGAAATGACAGGGAAAAGAAGCGAAAACGGGGTAAGGAATAAGAAACACAGAAGAAAGTTACAGATAAAAAAAAAAGAAGAAGAAGAAGAAGAAGAAGAAGAAGAAGAAGAAGAAGAAGAAGAAGAAGACGAAGACGAAGAAGAAGAAGAAGAAGAAGAAGAAGAAGACGAAGAAGGAGAAGAAGAAGAAGAAGAAGAAGAAGAAGACGAAGAAGAAGAAGAAGAAGACGTAAGCGAAAAAGAAGGGTCAATCGGAAATAACTGAACGGATGGCAATGACAGGGGCACAGCCGATAGGCGAGTAAATCTAGCAAATGGCGTAATCTGGCTGTGAAACGAAGCCTACCGGCCGCCTGATTAGGGCCAATGAGAAAAGAGACGACCTTAATCAAACTTTCAGTCGAGCTCCTCTCCTGATTGGATAGCCCCTGACTCAGATCAATCAGACACACAGTTACTCGTTACGCACTTGTTGCCCTTGCAAGGTCAAGTTCCAATGTCGAGACCAATGGCTGATAGAAAATACCGATGCAGTTACGGTTTCTACTACACCAATGTTCACGCTTGCTTCCCACAAATCTTTAACCTATACTTCTATCATTCATACTAAAGTATTAGCCAACATTTTGATATCAGTGTTAATACACGTTTATAATTATTGTCGACAGTTATGAATTGAGCCTTTTTGTGCAGTCAGAATGCAAACTGCCTTTTGGAAATGTTATGCAAAAGTGCTTCAATGGCGCATAACAAGTTAATTGCTATCTTGTCTTGCTACAAAGAGACCAATCTTTTATATCATCGTTTTTCCTCTTTACACAATACATAGACTTCTCGTACAGCAACAGTTTGTACAGCACACAATGGGTTAAATGTGTTAAACACACTTATCCTGACCTAGATGCATAGCATTAACCAATCATTGGCGGTCTACCGTGTCACGTGGGGCATTTACTGGAGTTGTTGAAGCTGTGTCTATTGGACATGTAGAACGCATATAGGAATAACCAGCGCGTAATGATTGCATTTCTCGGTCGAGCTGAGCTCCAGATCACATCACAACATTCGATCAAGCGAGAAACAACTTGCATCATCCCCTGCCCAAGATGATCATATAAACTGATTATACAATAAATGAAGGGTGTTCTCAATGGTGTAAAGACCCCCGGACGGAAGATGGAAAGTATGGGATCAACTTGACTCGTAAAACGCATAATAATCATCGGAGGATTTGAGTCCATGTAGACGATCACTTTGGATCGATGGGGGCCTAGCTGAGATCCCCTCCGTTGCGCAATTATGGAAATACCCCTCCGCTTCTCGTCAGGATTACGGGTGACAAATGCTGCGATTCGCACAACAAGCGGAGAAAAGATGAGATGCTGATCGTTTCTAAACTTGTCTCTTCAGCAGCAAATGAATTGCAAACATGCTTGGAGACACTCTGGAAACGAAGTTCGCCGACACTGTAACATGTACCTGTATACTCTGTAAAGTGATAATATTACTTTTAAATTTGCAAGGATTATGGCCTTGATGAGCGTATTCTCTTACTGATAAATGCAATTCTTGTAGACTGCTCTCGTTCCTCATACCCCCCGGCAGAATTCGATTCTCCTACCTAGTGCCCATGCTAATAACTTCTCAAATTGAGTTAAGGACGGCCGCGTGAAAGAGGAGAGAAATGCCTTCCCCTTCCCGCGGGCGGTATAAACGGGGGGAGGAGAGTTCGTGACGAATGGTGGAACGAAATCAATTTAGTTGCGCCTTGGAAATGGGGAACTCGTTTGCACGGCGCACATCACAACAAGGCGATGGTTTTCTTAACCTCTTTGGATGTTTCCTTTCTGCAATAATCTAAAAGTATGTCTACATTCACAGCCCGCAGGAGCGTGGTTGATGGGAGTTAATTTCATTTGAGTCGCGAGTTGGGCTAGTTTTTTCCTTCGTTGACCCCCCCCCCTTCCCCTTCCTCTCTGTCTTGCTCATTCTTGCATTATCCTTCATAAATGATACCCCCTTCTCACCGTCGCTGTTATTCGTCTCATTCTCCCCCTGCCAGTCCTCCTTTCCTTTCTTCTCTCTTCGTCTGCCTCCTTCATTTTTCTTCCTCCTCCTCTTCGCCTCCCTTCATCTATTCCTTCTCCATCGCTTCTGTTTCCGTATCTTTCTGTCCCTGTCCTTTCTTTTCAATCTCGTTGAGAAGGATGGTACAGCGGTAACCTTTTTTTTTGTTTAACCTTCCTTCCCCCATATCACTTTTCCTCATCAATGTCATCATCGTTCTTTCCCAGCCTCTCCATCCTTCCTTCCCTTCTTTGTCTCCACATCCTTTGTCCTGTTAACATGTTTGTGGTGTATTCTTTTTGTTTGTTTTTTTCTCGGAGGAAATATGGGAAGGAGGGCACTGAATAAACAGATAGAGAGAGGTTAAGTACGTGCGCTAGAGAGATTTAGAGTAATATATATGTATAAAGAGAGAGATACGGCGATAGAGAGATATAGAGAAGGGTGGGGCAGAGAGAGAGAAAGAGAGGAGAGGAGAGAGAGAGAAAGAGAGAGAGAGAGACAGAGAGAGAGAGGGAGAGAGAGAGAGAGAGAGAGAGAGAGAGGGGAGAGAGCGGGAGAGAGAGAGAGAGAGAGAGAGAGAGAGAAAGGAAGAGAAAGATGTTGAGAGAAGGAAGGGTACACGTGCTACTTAGTGTCGTAATATTACTTTATAATGTGAGCAATTATCTCCTTAAACTAGTGCGGATTGTGACCGCTCTCCATCTTAAGCCGTAAACCTTTGGCTTCAGGCGTGCCATAGTGACGCACACTGCTAATTTCTTTGGCTGGTCACATCTTCCTACTAATTAAAGAAAAAAAGAAGATGCTCCCCAGAAAGGTTTAATTCGTGCCTGGAATTGATCAAAATAAAGCCACATATGCATTTCGCATCCATCTTTTTTTCCGTGTCTCTCTTTCGTTCTGTCTCTACCACCATCCCTATCTCGCTCGTATTACCCCCGTCCCTGCATCAATGGGTCATACAGGAAACCATATGGATTTAGAGCTAATGTGTAGATTGTACATGTCTTGCTGGGTAGATAAGTGTACGCTGTTGGGTTCGAACCGCTTCCCTTTAGATCGGTCAATGAGCCCAACCACTTTACCACGCCGCTGTCTACATGTAATAGTACAGCATAGTCGCTCAAATGTCACAAAGGTGGTGGGATCTGAGCGGGCCGTTTGGATGTAGACTGCTTATGTTCTAGTGGGTTTGCATACATTAATACGTTGTTTCTTTTCTTCTAATCTTCCAGGTCCTTGTAGCGGGTGCCTTGTGGCTAGCTATCCAGCCCGCCTACTGTCAGACCGAGAGCCCGATCACAGCCCTCGGGGCGCTTCCGGGCCAGACGAGCATCACCGACCCGTCTAGCGCGACCACCCCAGACCCGGTGTCTTCCACCGCCACCACCTCATCGCCCTCATCGTCTACGTCTTCCTCCGACGCCGCCGTCGCCCCCGCTGCCGCAGGCTCGGCTGCCAATGCGTCGCTGCCCGCGGACGTAGGGGTCCCCCCAAACTCATCGTCGTCCTCCTCGCTCAACGCAACCACCTCTTCCAACACCAGTAGCAACGACACTACCGCCACGATGATGGTCCCGTACTTCGTGCGGGGGTCGACCACGCAGCCCCCGACCAACGCCCCCAACACCCCGTCGGAGGCACCGATGGAGGAACCGGACAATCAACTCATCAACGCTACCGCGTTCGACAGTTTCATCAAGGTCTACGCGGAGGAGGGTGGCTTCAACTACAGCGACCCAGAAGTGCAATGCACTTTACGGTCGGTGATGGAACCGCTACTTTTAGATTTCGAAGCTGAAAATGGAGGTATGCTATGAGTTTACATACATTGATTGATTAAGTTAACAGTTAATCAATTCTTTAATGTATACATTACTTTTCCTTCTCATTATTCGTTCATGTATTTACTTAATAACTTAGAGATAACATATTAATGTATTTATGTATTAATTGATGTATTCTTTTTTCGTTTGGTATCCATATCAATCTTTTATCTTTGTTATGTATTTTTACATCAATGATGATGACCTTATAATTATTATTGTCATTATCAGAACATTTTAGGGGAAGGGGAGATTGATTTTTGATGGCGCATACTAGATGAAAAGATGCGTCAACATGAACTTGTGCGTCACGTGGTTGCGTCACGTGGTTGCGTCTATATTTTAGACGTCATATTCTACTCGTACGTGTCATTAAATACATCTTCATTGAGAGCGAAACGTTGGTGCACATGCGTGCTGCGCTGTTGGGTCGTATACGTCTCAAAAGTGGATTACCACCAGATAATAATGAAATAATAAAAGTGGTGGTTGCTTTTGTTTCTGTTGGATTCGAACCCCTATCCTCCGAATTGGACGTCAGTGGAACGAACCACTTCGCCGCATCATCTGTACAACCTAAATCAAGACACTATGAAATCTTGCTACGCTGGTTGGTTATCATCACAGAATAGTCCTTGAGTTCCGATGTATTGTGATATAAAAAGACATCACTTTAATAATTCATCCATGCATTCTGTAAAAGTAGGTCAAGAAATTATGCGTGTATAATTTAATAGCATATGGAAGTGGATATAAATCAGCATCGCCCATTATTCATCTCAATGGAACGACGTCACACGTCCAAGTGTTTGTTTAATTCATTCCGTGTCCATGGTGTCAGTCAAAATGATGGTCTATTCAGTCTGTGTGTAAAATGTACGTCTCGTTGTCGCTTTATTGCATTATAAGCAGTAATCCAACAGTGGTACATAAACAGTGTAATTTTAATGCGCCATCAAATTTAATTTTAATCGGCACGGTACATCAATAATTAACTCGAGCACGTGCTAATGTAAGTTTTGTATTGTTAATGCGCAATTTGTATACATGAACGCCCGTTGTTACAACGGTGTTTAAACTAAGAGCGATTGCTAAATGTAGAATAACGTTATGGGGAGCCAAATAAATCATCTGATGCTGACACAGAATCATTGATTTCCATTACCATGATTACAGAATCACAACAGTAGGTGATTTCAAATATTTGCTGTGATTATTATGTGTACAAACCTTACATTCCATAGTGATTCTGAAGTCAAAATTAAGTGTATTGAATCAATGATAATAATTTTAAATGATAATATTGTTTTATTTGGCATTCCATAGAGTAAGTCCGGGGGGTGTTTCACCAAGCTGTTCGTAAGCTAAGAACGACTTTACGCACGACTAGTTACCCTTTCTTGTGCTAAATGAGATACTCCGATTTGTTTCTCTTTTAAACATAGGGGAACTAAATTCCAACAATCCTAATCAAGTTAGACAAATCATGAGCTTTGTATTCAGACGCACTTAACAACAAGAATTTTAATGTATAGCGATTAGTTTTCAACTTTAGGTGATGGGAATCAAATCAATTGAGAATCTGATTTAGCACAAGAGAGGGTCACCATTCGTGCGTTAAGTCGTTTGTCGCTTAAAGGTATAGTTCACCCTGAAGATAAGTTGGCTTCAATAACAGTAGAAACATATTAGTGAAGGTTTGACGAAGTCGGTTAAAGGAAAAGACAGTTATTACATTTTGAAATTATTTTTTTTTTGTAAAGTCACGTGTGAGGTGCTCTTCCATGTTGTGTACAATCAAATTACATAAATTTCTAATTTTCTGTTTTTGACTACGGAATTATTTTTTTTATACAGGTATGTGTGTAAAAACGTATTTTTGCTGATGCATCAAATACACAGGTCCAAGGATGTATATATATATTTTTTTTGCGAAAATGGACTTTCTCGAGAAAAAATGTACACGACATATGAGAGACCACCTCGCACGTGACGTCACAAAATCAAACATTTAATAGATCATAACTTTCTTCAAACCTTCACTAATATGTTTCTTTCGTGTGTCTGCTTTTATTAAAACAAATATAGTTTGCAGGGTGGACTATCCCTTTAAGAACGGCTTGGTGACCCCCCCCCCCCCCCGGTTTAGTTCATTAGGGAGCTTTCGTTATAGCCCCGCGGACGGAAACAAGATCAGTGAGCAATCTGTTCTCGCCGTCCGTCCTCGACAATTCACATGCAGTTTCGCTAAAAGACAGAGAACGCGAACGACGGTGCGTGTGGCGTCATCTGGCCCACCCCCTACCGAGCTTGTCTACAAAACAGCCGGTCGCACGGGCGATTTGCATTACATCATCTGTACGGGCGCTGATTGGCTGCTGTCATCTACTCGTCGAGGACGAGAAATCTCAGAATTCACGTTCTCGATTCCCCGCGCGGATTCCAGAGCGGGCGGTGGCGCATGCGCAGATCGATCTTGGTGTCGGATTACCGCACTGGAGCCCGTCCGTCCTCATAACGAAAGCTCACTATTGTTTGCGTTAAATCTCTGTTTAGAATACAGGCCGAAAGGTTTAATGCTCCGTTCTATTTAGCCTTTCATCAAGGATGTGAAGTCTGCTTCTGTATGGTGCATTGTTGCAGTAACCCTCACGTCTTTACCGGCGAATATTTTCCGGCTTAAAAGCAAGAAATAAATCATGTTCAGTCTTTATATCCAGACTATAAAGTTGTGACTGGAATACGGTACTTAGTCAAGATGTCCAAACACGCGGCGATTTGATACTTCATGACCAAATGTAATATGATGGGGAGTGAAGAGTGCAAGTTTAAGTTTTAGATGTACCGGAGAATCTGACAAAACAGGGCGAATTTCTTTATTGTTGGGAGGTGTTTCAGGTTTTCGATTTGTGATATCCACAGGACTATATTGTCCGAGTTACTTCGACACCATCCAGTGCTGGAGGGCGAGTCCACCAGGACTGGTCGAGATGAACTGCCCAGAAGTCTACAACAGAATCATCTACAACACCAATGGTGAGTATAATGGAAGAAAGCGGGAGCGAGAGGGAGGGGAAGAGAAATGTGGAGAGAGAGAGAGAGAGAGAGAGAGAGAGAGAGAGAGAGTGGGGGGGGGGGGAGGGGAGGATGGGTTGAGGAGGGGGGTGGATACGAGATGGTGTCTGTGCAGAGGTAGGGGGGGGGGGGGTATTCGATATGAACTGCCCAGACGTCTACAACAGAATCACCTACAACACCAATGGTGGGTATATCACATGTTAGAAAATGTGAGAGGGAGAGCGAGAAGGAGAGAGAGAGGAAGACAGAAAGAGAGAGAGAGAGAGAGAGAGAGAGAGAGAGAGAGAGAGAGGGGTGGGGGCAGGGAGGGGAGGGGAGGATGTGGGGGGGGGGGTGCTTGTCAAATCACATGGTCGAAATAGAGGGAAAGGAGTGACGTGTGCGCAAAGGAGGGGGGGGGGTACTCGAGATGAATTGCCCATAAGTCTACAGCAGAATCATCTACAAAACAAACAGTAGGTAGATCAAATGTGAGAAAGAGGGAGAGAGAGAGAGAGAGAGAGAGAGAGAGAGAGAGGGGGGGGGGAGGGGTGCGTTGGATGCATAGATGAACTGCCAATCGGTTATTTGGATTTGTTACTTCTTGAACCAAATGTAATCATGATAGGAAGTGAAGAATGTATGTTTAATATTTAGATACATGTATCTGAAATGTTGACATATTTTGAGTGCGTTTTATATGACTGTGGCTGTTGCTCGTTAAGGAATATACGTCACATAAAAGCTATCTATTATATCATAACCGGTCTCACATAGCCCTATGCTTTTCGATTGTGAAGAATGTCTAGCTTTGATGGCCGTCATATCGCCAGGCCGCCATAGTTAGGGCTGTCAGTCACATCAATAGCTAATGGATACATCTTACAAATGTCAAGGCATGTTCTAAATGATTTCTCACTTCTGTCCAGCATTTTGGGCAGGCGTTCCACTTATCGCAGGCAGTAAATCGAATATGCACACTTTCGGAGGGCTCATCTTTCCAATCCTATCATTTTCTTGGCGTTTCCCCTATATCCCTTCTTTCTGATGTGCATTCGATCTCCAATCTCCATTTGCAGACACGGTGACGCGGTTATGCCTTTTTAACGGATCTTGGGGAAACAACAGCTTGTCCAACTATGACGAATGTACTCCGATTGTCATGGATAGGGTAAGTAAAGAATAATTGACAAAAATGTGAATAATGTCGTTCATGGATTCATTATTTAGCCTTTCTTTTGCAAAGGCGTTGGCTTTATTTAAGCCTTTGTTTGAGTGTGTAAACTTTTGATGTGTCAAGCGTGTATTTGTCACCAGCAACACACACACAAATCCAAAGAGAATACGTTTGTTTATCACACACAGGTTTATGTGCGCTTGAATGTTAGTGTCAAGTCGCATTATGTTTCCACGTTACCCATCCACCCGTCCGTTAATCTGGAAATGTCAAATCTGATTCAGGCATTTTCTTACGATGACAACATATGATAGGGTGATCAAATTATTAAATTGTAAGTCAGATTGCTCGACAGGTGAAATCAATTAAAACATTGCAATGTTTAAATAAGACCCAAGAGAAATTCTAACAGAATCAAACTTCCTACAAAACAGTGTATGATGAATATTGATCGGACCTTCAAGGGTATATTTGACATGTGCGTGTTGAAATATTGGGTTTAATGTAAATGTGCAACAGGAATCACTGTGACTGTGCTTCACTGACGACTTGGATTTTTTTTATGTACTAAGATTCGTTCATATATATTATAGAGTAAACAAACTGCATCTTACGTTGGTTCCCCCCACTTTTTTTTTTTTTAATTTTTGGGTTAGCCGAAAGATCTTCAAATCACCAGAAAGAAGGAATTCATTTCGATATGTGTAATCTGCTATCGATTGCATGCGAACTTGTATCTTTGTTCTCTGGGTAAAAGTATTCGATAGATAGGTACATTGTATCGTGATGCTTTTATCGTTTTCCCCACAGAACGAGGATCCGCACGCATCCGCAATCGATATCTTAGTGTACACTGGGTACTGTCTGTCTTTCACCACACTTCTGGGGGCGTTTTTCATCCTGGTCTACTTCAAGTAAGTGACAACTTGGCAGTGTCATCAATTATTGTTAATGATGCATTCTAGTATTGCTCTTTTATCGTATATGTCAATCAAAACTTCATGACGGTTAGATAATTAGATTTAATTATCAATATTCGTCTGAAGGAATAATAAAATTGATATAAAACTAGGGCGATTGAAACAGAAAGAGCATGTTTAAACATGTCCATTAAGGAAGCAAGTAAGGAGCTAAAAAACAACCAAGCAACCAGCCAGTCAAGCAAGCAAGCAAGCAAGCAAGCAAGCAAGCAAGCAAGCAAGCAACCAACCAACCAACCAACCAACCAACCAACCAACCAACCAACCAACCAACCAATCAACCAACCAACCAACCCACCAACCAACCAAACAACCCACCAACCAACTAACCAACCAACCAAACAACCCACCCACCTACTCAACAACCAACCACCTTACCACTCAACCACAGATCCAACCACCAACACATAAAATGTGATAGATGTTGGCACAATATAACGGCCTGAGACATGCTAGTATCTGATATCGTATTCTTTGCATTCTTCTGCAGGAGTCTGAGGTGCATCCGAAATTACATCCATCTCAACCTCGTATCCAGTTTTCTTCTTCTATACATCGTCTTCTTCCTCATGATAATCATCACAACGTGGACAAATGTTGGCGACAATGGGGTAAGCTAACTTCCTCTCACTAACATTTTGATACTCTATCATTGTGCAGCTTCATTTCTGATACCAAAAGGACATTTGTGAGGCTACAATAGTCTTAAGCTACACAGTTTATTTACATGAATGTTATTGCCTAATGACAAAAAAATATGCGTTCATGAGCTTTTGAGCAGCATACGTACGGGACAAGTGAGTTAGATTTTGATTTAATTCGAAATAAGTAACCAGCAATTTGCTCGACATCGACACTAAAATCGAAGTAGATTGAAAAAGTTTAAACCATACTTACCCAACTTCAGCCGAATTATTTGTTGCTGTTGTTGAGCTCCAGGACCTCATTCAAAGCAACCAGAATGACCAAAATCTGCAGCTCAATCTATTGGAGAAGCTTGGTCAAAATGTGACGTTGCGTGTCAAAATGAATTCCTCTTTTTGCTGGCAGTGGTGTATGATATTGAGGGGCCTTGGGCCAGTGACAGGGTATCACAATCTGCAGCTAAAATTATAAAATAGATTTTATAATGCGACCTCATTTTTTTCTTCCATCACCAGTGGTATTGTCGGTTGTCGGCGACGTGCGTGTTCTATCTCAACCTCACAAACTTCTTCTGGATGTTCGTAGAGGGTCTCTATCTCCATACTATGGTCGTGCGCGCCCTCAGCGTTCGCCGGGAGAAATTCTGGGTGTACCTCTTGATTGGCTGGGGTAAGGACACGAACTAAGTCCACGCTGCGTACAGGGGAAAGTCGTCCCACAATGCCCTACGCGGCGACATCCGAACTTTGTCTGCAGTCATGTCCGGTTCCGGTCTCATACACTAGTATACTAAACCGGAAGGGAAAACGACTGCAAACAAACTCTGAATGTGTCTGCGTGGTGCATCATGGGAAGATCATGCAAATGAAATCATATGCAAGACCGAGATTCAGACAAAGGTAACCTCCTGGTATAGGCGTAGTCTTGGATCTAGACCGGCAACTTTCGTCTTTCTCCTCTGGTACATACAGTATGCTACATGTATTCCAAATATTTTTCAATGAACAATGTAGCTCTTGAATGTGATAAGTGGAATCTGTTAAATATAAAGTCAGAAAGCCAGATTAGTGAAAGTTGAATCTCGCCTGATATGGGGGAGAGATTTAGAACGCAAGGTGGGAAATATAAGGGAAGAGAGCTGTAGGAGGAGAGGAAGATGGGTGGGGTGAATATAATGTGACAAACGCTTCACGTTCAAAATAACTTTGTTTACAATATTGGCAGTTGGTTGGGCTGGTGATGATGTAAACTTTTAATACACAGACTAGGTTTCTCCCCTTGCATTCATTGTATTGACTATAATCAAAGATATTCGGATCACTTTGATTATCGCTTCATGCGCCAGCTAAAATGCTGCTTTCTGGTTTTGTGTTGTTCGTTACCTGTAAAAAATGCACAAAAAGAGATCATGTCCTTGTTCTTTTTTTTCCAAATAAAACATTATTCATGTCCTCTCACAGCGTAGGCATTGCAAATAGATTTACACGTGATGGATACGTAAAATATTCGATGAACGATATAGACCAGATATAAAAAAAGGTAAAAGAAGCATATTATTTCAGATAAGTTGCATATGTCTCCCTTTATCGAGGGATAAAATGAACTTATCTTGCTGCTTATCAGTTGTTTCTCCTATTTCATTTTGATACCCCAATTTCTGATGAAATAACAAAAAAGACAAAGATCTCTTAAAACATCTAATTGAATATATATATGGAATTTAGCATATAAAATGACGTCCTTGCCTTTGTTCTTTTTTCAGGTTTGCCGGTCGTGTTCGCCGTCACCCACGCCATCGCTATGACCCTCATCGTCGAGAAAGAAGCAACGGGAGAGTAAGTAGACGTAACGCACCAGTCGCTTTATACCTGACATTGCAATCTCAGATATGTAACGAAGGGGGGAAAACCCCTGAATCTAGGGCTCACCTACTCATTCACCCAGCCTACATCTTCACCAATATATATAATTTACACTTTCTTTCCCGAGAGCATGCCGATAGAGATAGATTTATTTTACTGTAATAAATAAATTATCATGTTTGACCAGTATAAAAGATTGTATTTTCCCCGACATTATGATCACTATTGGTACCAAAAAATGTATGAGATATCTTGAAACCCGGATTTTGACTGCATATACTGTGTAAGCTGTATCAAACATGCGTTTTTTCTAGTATTGTGATTTATGTAGGAACCTGAGATTTGGTACGAAATTCAGACACCTTTCCTCAGTTTGAAATATTTCTTTAACTGCTCCAAGAAATACTTTGAAAACCATTGGCTTATATTGATACCATTAACAATCATTATCTCTGACCTGTGTTCAGACACACATGCCTGAAAGGCAGCAATTTGACACAGTTGGCGAAAGCAAACTGGACTTATTACTCATTTTATTTACTTATGATATGTTGAAATTGATAAATGATATAACTAGATTAATGTTTTTTTTTAAGTCGCACTCTCTATTGAAATCGGATGATTGTTGTAAGAGTATGCATCCACGCCCTTGAATTTAGATATCATATGGATGTAAAAATACTAACGGAAATCACTCGCATCTATTGCTTGATTTGATTGTCATTTGTGTGATTTTTCTGAACAGATGTCTGAGCAAAAACGAGGTGGATTATATCGTCCTTGTGCCTATCATGCTTGTTGTATTGGTAAGTCAACCTTCCCCCCTCTCCTCCTTCATTTCCGGCTTCTTTCCATCTTCTCATTATCCTTGTTATTAGCATTTGCCGTTTTGTTTCGTTTGTTGTCATTTTACTTTGTCTTCTTCTATTTCATCTGTATCTCCTTTGGTTAGTTTAATATATATTTGATTAATATGATTTCCTTTTCCTGTCTGCGTTTGAAATGTGACATATCTTGGTTTAGTGTGGTCTGTTTTATTTTTTTGTATTAAGAAGTTTTTATTTGTCAACAACTTCAATTCATACATGTGATATACAAAATAAAATACATATGGCAATACAATATATCCTTACAAATTAATATATGAATACATTGTAAACTCATATAGTTAACACTTTACATTTTCTCTTTTTTCCTTTAGTGTTACAATAACACCTAATAACTCAACGTACTCAATTTTTTTGTAGTGTCAAAATATTCATAACATGACAAATTTTCCAAATACACAAAGCCAATCATTAATACAACCTAGTCGAATTGAAGCCATTAACAAGGATTTTCCATAACCCCCCCCCCTCCCCACCTTGGCCTCATTCCTCAAATATTTCATATCCTCTAACAACAACAACAGCATCTGGCCCTGAACCCTACACCTCCCCATAGAATGAAACAAAAATATATATATATATATACATATATATATTAATGAAAAATACTCTCATACCTCAAATAGTTTATTCATTATCGTTATTATACACACATGTTATTTATTTCATTTATTCATTTTCACTTCATTTTTTTTTTATTATCATTATTTTATTATTATTATTATTATTTTTTTTTTTTTTTGCACATCTAGCTCTCCCTAAACTCCTCCCAACATTCCCATTTTCTTAAGTGAAGGGGGTATTTATTTCTATTTAATGCCAATTTTCTTTCTTCAAATTCATCTTCTTTGAATTTACGTTTAATCTTATTCAAAACTATTTCTGATTTTTTTTCTCTACCACTGAAAACTAAATACTTCACAAGGATTATTAAGTGATTAACCAATTTTTCTTTTCCTTGATCTGCTAATTTTATCCCCCAAAATATGTCTTCCCAAGTCAGATTGGTGAAAGAAACAAAGTCAAAAATATTCTCGCAGTCTCTCCATATTAATTTTGCTTTTCCGCATTGAAAAAATAAATGACGATAAGTCTCTTCTTCTCTTTTACAGTAGCTACACAGATTAGAATCAACTTTCCCAAATAAATACAAATGCTGATTTGTATAAATGATTCCGTGTATTAATTTAAATTGGAACTCTCTAAGTCGGCTGTTTAATGTACATTGCCTGGGTCTTTTAAAAACATTTTCTATGTCTTTATCTGAAAGACGGTAGTTACACTTTAGTCTTGTGAATACTCCAGGTGTTATTGCTTTCTGGTTAAGAAATGTTGTGTAAATTTTTTTTGATGCAATGTTATTTATTGCTACAACGTTTTTCCCTAATAAAAAAACTATGTCAGGATCATCAGGAATTGTGTCTCTATCTGTTCTCATATTTCTCTTCCAGCTGACCGGAAGTGTATCATAGATCTTCCCAATCAATTCAACGTCATTGGAATCTAATCCTCGTCGTTGAAAGTATCCAAGGGATCTTAATTTTCCGTCACTATCCATTATGTGGTTCAATCTATATACTTTTTTGTCAAAAAGTTTTCTGTCAAATATACACTTTCCGTTAACTCGTATGAATTTATTATTAAACATTATTTCATTTCCTTTATAAGGTTCATAATTCTGCTGGAAATTCCTCGTTTCTATCCACACTTCCAGAAGATCTGTATAGAATTTTGGCAATGTTAAATTCAAAAGGCCAAGTAAATAGTCACAAGAAAAAATGAAACTTCCGCCTACATGTTGTGTAGCGTGATTAAAATATAACTTCCATTTCATTTCGTTATTTTCCAAAAGTTTTTTGACCCACATAACTCTCTGTGCTTTTATTATCAGTTCAAAATTCATCATTTTCAGACCTCCCAAATGGTAATCCAGATACATCGTATTTTTATTAATTTTATTTCTTCCACCCCACAGGAACTCAAAAGTTATCTTTTCTAACTCCTCATAAACCCATTTTGGAACTGGCATGAGGGATGCTGTGTATATGAATTTTGAATATATAAATAATTTTAGTAACTGTATTTTACCCATCAATGTCAAATCCCTCTGTTTCCACCAATCTAAAAGTTTTTTTGTTTTACTTAATATTTCTTTATAATTCAAATTTTCTTTTACTTCATTGTTCGAAGAAAAAAACACCCCTAATATCTTAACAAAATCCACTCTCTGGCCAAAGGGTATTTCATAAGATTTTCCTTGTAAAGCCCCAATCAACAGAACTTTTGTTTTATCTTTATTAACACCAAATCCTGAAATATTTCCAAAATTCTCTAATAAACATTTGACTTTTCTTATTGAATCTTCATCTTGAACAAAAAGGGTCATATCATCTGCATACATGACTTGTTTTATTTCCTCCTTTCCAAACAAAATACCTTTAACTTCCCTATTGTATCTTATATCATGTGTCAGTATTTCTAAACATAAAATAAACAGGTATGGGGAGAGGGGATCCCCCTGCCTTACGCCTCTGCGTACCTCAAAATATCCCGTTGACATTCCTCCATTAAAAATACAACTTAATGAGTTTTTGTACAAAATTTCCACCCATCTGCAAAACTGTGGACCGAAGTTATAAAAATTTAATATTTTATTAAGAAAATCGTGGGACACCGAATCAAAAGCCTTTTGGAAGTCAATTGCTATCATATACCCTGGTAAGTCATATTGTGTGGCATGGAATATTACGTCATCTATTATTCGGATTGCTTCTCCAATAGTTCTCCCGTTCATAAAACCTATTTGATCTACTGAAATAATGTCTTCTAAAACATCTTTTAATCTTGTTGCCAAGACTTTAGATAGAATTTTATAATCAATATTTAATAATGATATTGGCCTGTAATTCTTAAGTAAGTGAGGGTCCTTCCCATCTTTGGCAATCAGAATGACCACAGCTTGTTTTTGTGATGCAGTTAGTTCTCCCGTTTCAAAAGCCTCGTTAAAGGCCCCTAGTAATGTATCTTTTATTTCTGTCCAGAATGTAGTAAAAAATTCTACGGTCAGTCCGTCATTCCCTGGTGATTTATTTTGTTTCATTCCTTGAAGGACTGCAAAACATTCTCCTTCATAAACTTTTCCTTCACAATTTGTTTTGCTTTCATTTGACAATGACGGTAAGTTTTTGAAAAAATCTATATCTGATACACTATCTTCTAAAACCTCCTTGGAATACAATTTTGAATAAAAGGATTTAATCATCTTGAGAATTTCTGTTTCTTTATCTATTATATACCCATCCGGATTGACCAAAGTCTTTATAATACTCTTTTTCTTATTTGCATGTAACAGTTGACTAAAATATCTAGTATCCTTTTCTCCACTTTCGTACCAAGTTGCCCTGGATCGTATTTTTATTCCTTCATTTATATAATTAAAAGTAGCTGCTAGATCTTCTTTTTTCTTTTTCAATTTTTCAAATATTTCTTCATTGCTTACTTCTGAAAGATTAAGTTCTAAAATCTCGATTTCTTTTTCAAGATTTTCTCTTTTCTTTCTTCTTTCTACAGCTAAGTTCTTTGAAAAGGCCTGTGTAAAATGTCTTATCTTCATTTTGATGTAGTCCCAGAGAACTCTTTTATCTTTGATGTCTGTTTTCAAATTATTTTTTAGACGAATTATTTCCTCTTTCATTTGCTTAACATACTCTACGTTTGTGCAAAGACTATTATTGAATTTCCAATAAGATCCCTTTTTACTTTTTTCTGCATCAGTTCCAGTATCATAAAGAGACAAAAATATTGCTGAATGATCGGGAGCTAAAGAGGATATTATGTCACACTTTGTAACCAAACCTTGTATATTTTCAGACATAAGCCAATAGTCTAAACGACTTTGCATAAATGGATTTTGTTTGGTATATGTGTACTGTTTTTTCAGTCGATTTCTTTCTCTCCATATATCTATTAAATGTAGCTCTTCCATAACCAAACTGACTTCTTTACTAAATCTATTACTAGTTTTTTTTACTTTACCATTGTAATCTAAGTCATAGTTCATAATCAAATTAAAGTCCCCTCCGATGATAACATCGTTTTTATCTTTATTTTTTTGTTTTAACCTTTTACATAAATCCTGAATCATATCTATTTGTTGCTTTTCTTTGTCCCTGGTCGGAAAATAAACATTACACAACACAATTCTTTTTCCTTCAATTTCACAGTCTATTATTATATAGCGTCCACTGTCATCCCTCTCTATCTCTATCAGTTTAAAATCTACGGAATTTTTAATCAAAATAAGTACCCCTTTACTGTGAGGAGAGCCATGGCTATAAAAACATGTCCCATCCCACATTGAGCCCCATCTGTCCTCTATATCTTTTGTACTATATGTTTCCTGAAGAAATATGATATCACCCTTTTCTCTGCACCAAGAGAATATTATCCCCCTTTTAGCATTTTCTCTGATTCCTCTTACGTTAAGAGAACACAGTTTCCAATTTATCTTTCTACTCATCATTGTGCAGGTGGTAAAGCCAAACAAAACATGGTGCTTCCATAGGAAGAGCCAGACGTGCAGCAACCAAGAATCTAACCATAATGTTATGAATTTGATTTCGGTCATGAGTTTTATCACAATAAGAACTGATATAAAATCCTGTGTTTTTGTTGTTTATGTATTCCACTTTTTTTCTTTCCACGATTCCCATTACCCCCACACAAGTAGAACATCCCACCCAGTCTGACATGAATCTACTACCAAGAGTAAATTCATCCTTGTCGACAAGAGATGGGAAAAGCATGACTTCGATTTAAGGGACCCTTCTCCTCCTTAAAAAAAATTAGAATAAGAAAAAAGAAAAATGAATAATTTTGAATAAAAAAAAATTAAAAAAAATTAGATATATCAAATATACATATGTCATACACATATATATATACACACACATATATACATATATACTTATACACATACTGACATACATATACATACACATATATAAAAGCACATTAACTAAAGTTAAACTCCCATTCACATTGAACCCTTGTATACTTTTTATACACAGAATGGGAACACCAAACACCCCTGGTTAATGGAATGTATGATTCTGATATAGAATAGGGAAGCAAAAACAAAATCCACCAAAATCAGAAGATGAACTAAGCTACCGAACTCCGAAAGCCCTGCCCCCGTCTGGCGTCCGGAGACCAGCCCAACCCGCGCCCCCATGAATGGCAAGAAAAGAATAAAACCGACGATGCCGCATCCCCACAAAACGAAACCTTAACATTTTTTTTTTTTTTTTTTTTTTTTTTTTTATTTTTCTCTCCTGAAGGGAGAGAAAAGGGAAAGTCGTGGCGCCACACCGTCGGCCTACCCGCCTCGCATCCATGACAACACGCACAAAACTACTCATCAGAAACATGCCGGAAATGCAAATCCCCCTTCCATTCTCCCACGTTCAAGCACATTTTCTCTTATTTCTAACTATTCCCACTTGCCATTGTCTTATTTCTAACAAAACAAAACAAAATATTGAAAAAAATCTAAGCATCCTGAAGGATGAACTATCATATCCATTGCTTTCTTTTATCTGACTCCAATCTTGGTCCATTTATTTCAGTGCCTAATAGTATAGGCTCTGAGAAAATAAGGGGGAAATAGAAAGGCATGCTAGAATACTATTAATAATGTTTTATAACACATATAATCGATTATATGCAATTATGCTTGAATATAGGCAAAAAGGGAAATGTTTCAAAAAAGAAAAACATCTCCTTCAGTGGGTCTACTAGTAATAGGTTCACTCACGCTTTTAGATATTAAATGAACGACCTATCGCAAGCGAGAGAGGGGGAAGGGGCGAGAAAGAGAGAGAGAGAGAGAGAGAGAGGGGGGGGGGGAGTGAGAGAAAGGAAGGAAAGAGAAAGAGAGACTTGAACCGAAAGAGAGAGAGAGAGTGAGAGAGAGAGAGAGAGAGAGAGAGAGAGAGAGGAAAGAGAAAGAAAGAGAGATGAACCTAGAGATCGCATCTCTAAAAGGAGATGAATACAAGACGAATTCAAAAGATCAAACCGTATTATGAATATACATCACCTAAACCACCAAGTCGATGACCCCCCCCCCCCCCACATCTTAATCCCCTCACGTCTCATTGCAGGTCAACGTTTGCTTCATGGTTCACATCATGGTCATTCTCGTCACCAAACTGAGGGCATCCCATTCCTTTGAAACACAACAATACAGGTACAGTTCATACATCGTGACAGCGTGATGGTAGGCTGTTCAGCATGTAATAATCTCCTGCTTTTACCACGTGTGATGCCGTTATCATGATATATAGGGTCCCCATCAATGCACATAGAAATTAATAGATTAATAAAGGATACTGCATACGACACGGTATAAAGGGATAGTTCACCCTGAAATTATGTCTATTCCAATACAAGCAGACACATGAAAGAAACATATAAGTGAAGGTTTGACGAATATCGGTCAAAGGAAAAGAAAGTTATTAGATTTTAAAATTTTGATTTTGTGATTTCACATGCGAGGTGAATGTTGTGTACAGAATGATTACATAAATTGCTTTTTTTTTTTTTCTGTTTTTGGCATTTTTTTTCATACAGGTATGTGTTTAAAAGCATATTTCTAATGATGTATCAATTACACAGGTAAAAAGATACATATCTTTTTCTTTTTAGAAAATGCACATTTTCGAAAAAAAAAACATTGTACACAAAATATGGGAGAGCACCTCTCACGTAATGTCACAAAATCAAAATTTTGAAATCAAATAACTTTCTTATTCTTTGACGGATTTTCATCAAACCTCCACTAATATGTTTCTTTCATGTTTCTTCTTTTATGGATATGTGCAAGAAAAGGACGTTACTTTTCCAATCGTAGGCCCTTTCGACTGCATACTCGCAGCAAAATCCTGTCGTCAGCGGTTGCTTTGCTTTGAGACATTAGAAATTACAAAATCATTATTGCTACAATTACTACTAATGACATACACCCCGTACTAGGGATAGCGTGCTCCATCCTGTGAATGAATGAAAAGCAAGTCAGAATTTTGGGGAACCAGAGGGATCTGAACCCGTTGCTTACCGTGCAGCGTCTTGAACACCAAACACCAGTGCATCTTCAATGTATCTTTATCTGTCATTCAGAAAGAATAAAGGAATAACAACGCCCGGCTCATCGTCCAATAGACCGACTTACTAATGTAGTCACATTAATGGATCTTCCTTCCATCGGGGCCTAGAAACGAGTTATCTAAACAAATGTATTTCAGTACTTGGAATCCATTTTGCATACATTAGTTATTGCTATGTCGGGCAAACCTCGGGCAAACTTTCTGGTTGTCAGGGGCAACCTTTGTTAAACCGGTATGCATAAAATTTGAATGTGTCAGTAAATCGGTCTATTACTGCTACATTCACGGCGAGAAACAAAGTCACAACGAAAATATGATAAGCTCAATATACAAGAGTTATTATGATAACAGTGCATCTGTAATGGTAATTCACTTGATCTTAAACGTTTGATCGCTATAGAAAATATTTACAACCGTAAACTTCGGCTGACCCGATGATCAATCGTTACGTCACGAAAGGTCAAATCGGGTCACATCGTGACGAAGGCTGTAGCCGAAAATTACGGAGGTAAATATTTTGTATTGTGATCAAATATTATGTAGAATAGATATCATACAAGAGTTATAAAACAGACATTAAATATTGTTTAACTATCACATTTCGTTCTTCCTTCGCGCTTGTAGGAAGGGGGTCCGAGGTATCGTTGTGTTATTGCCTTTGCTCGGCGCGTCTTACATCATGTTACTGCTGGAGCCTAGCCCGGACGACCCAAACGTGTCCACGTACCTCTACAGGTACTTCAACGCCATCTTACAGTCGACACAGGGCTTCTTCGTCGCCATTATCTACGTCTTCATGAACCAAGAGGTGAGCACAGGAGGAGAGAGAAAAAAAACATAGGCATGCTCGATTTTTAGTGAAAGGGGTTTCAATTGAGAAAATACATGTTTAGACATACACAGTATGGATACTGTGCTCCGTCCTATAAAAAGAATGCATACACGCTGAGTGAGACTCTTCACTCAGTAGATCAGCGTATCTTAGTTAATTCTGGTTTCATGTAATTAAAAAGATGTTTACAAAATGAGTAGGATAAAGTAAGAATATGATACATGAAAGGGAATAATCATCCAAGCCAAATCATAAAATTTCAAAAATAGCTATAGAGTTAATTATGACGACATCATAATCTAGATTGACACAGCCAGGAACGTCGGTGAGGGGAACCACCCCATGGCAGGCCTGTTTCATGCTAAAACAGCTTAAGATTAAGGGCTTTAACGAAGGACGTACCTGCTAACAATGTCAAGAACCGCTCCCAGTCAACGCTTCATGTGCCAGATGTAACCCTGCTCTATGAAATGTATGCATATTTCCGTTGGCATAATAGATATAAGGAACATAAAGAGGTAACATCTATCTTCGTTTGGTTTAAACTCATTTGATCTGGTAAACCATGTTATTGACTTTGGTGGTGACACATAATGCAAGAAACATTCTTATAGCTAGCGGCTTTACCTTAATTGTTATAATGATTACCTCTTAATTGTTATCTTACCAGGTGCAAAATGTGATCAAGAGGCGCTTTAGAAGATGGCAGGAGGAACACACCTTACCATCTCGTCATTATTCGAGGAGAGGGTCCAACTCGAGGCAGAACAGCATGGCTAACAACGCCTCGCTCTTCCGGAAGGCTTCCCAAGACGACAACAACCACACCTTGCGGACGACGGTAGGGTACAAGACCGAGCCGACGGACCACGTGGGCAATGGGAAAGTCCCCTCTTTCGTCCAGCGAGAGGAGCTCCTGCCATTGCAGCCCGTGAAGGAAACGAGTTTTTCGTCGAACGAGAAGAAGCCGCTGGACTGGTGCGCGTCTCCTGACTCGCCGCCTCCGTTCGACCGAGAAACGACGGCACTGACCGCTGAGGAAGAACCCCCGAGCGTCGAAAAGCCCGTCGAGATGATTGGCGACACCGGCACCCCGAGCGATGATACTGCCGCGTTGGACGATCCCGACGTGAATACCCCGATTTCAGTGGGGTCGGACGAGGCGTTGATTGTACATGGAAACACACCTGTCATGGAGCAGAACCTCTTCATACAGGACAAACTCACACGAGATAACAACAACGTCCAGAGGAATGGAGTCAAGGTGAATGGCTCGAACGAAAACCTGCTTGCTGGACAAATCGGCACTGTGAACGGAAGCAGGGGACAATTGCCTGGTGAGGAGGAGCAACCAAATGCGGCTCTTTCCCACGGTGGGAATGAGAATAACAGCAACAACACACAGCTTCCATGTATTTTAAAGACGGCGCGCGACAGACCGCATGTCAGCGGGAAGAAACACGTAGCCTTTGTGTGTCCCGACCGGAAAGGAGACTTACAATCGCAGTTCTGCGGTGACAGTGAGTTTGATCCTTGTTTAGGTTCCAACCAATCACAGGAACTCGCCCCGCCCCCGGCATACACATGTAGTACAATCGCGTCAGATCCCTGGACAAGAGAGGGCGACAGATCCAGGTGGAGCCCCAAGATTCTGTTTAAGCGACCAAAGTGCTACGGTAGTCCCGTGTCCCCTCGGTTGTCCCCACCGCCTTCTGGTGACCAAGGCCAGAATGGTCGCATCAAGCTTCCAAAGTCACCTGCCGGGACGCCCGTATGACTAGCTCACCACGCCTGCAGCGAGCAAGGACCAAATACCGATGCTTTATGAATCCTACGCCTCAGCAGCGTATGGTGGTTTACATCAGAGACAGACTATGAAGTCCACATCATTCATCGTGCAAGCTGCGGAGGGGTACATGTGGTCATACGTAGGAGTAATTGCTCGTCCAAGTTGTCCAGATCTTGTCTGTGATTTCACATCACCAAGCGCACCGTACCTCTGGCACAGGAGTGTTTGTAAAGTTGATATGCTCTGCAATTTCTTTCAACGATAGAAAAGATGATAGCTATGCTATTAAAGGCATGTGACTGCTCTTTAAGGTTGTGGATATCACCGGTGAGGGCGTGTGTATGCGTGGTCTGTCTCCTAGCATGGAAAGCTGACGAACATGACCGCAGATGATGAGTGAATCGCGATAGTGGTGGGCCTGTGGGTGTCATCAGCCTTTCCCACGAAAGACTGTTTCGCAGAATATTATTCCGAATCTTGCGATACGAATACTCCATCAACTCTCTATGTGCCATTGGTGCATTTTTGCACAAAAAAAGTGCATGTACCAACTTAATCCAATTGACCTGTATTTTGTTTGGCATACGAAAGGCAAAGCTTGGATCCACCTGCAGTGTATGGGAAGATCGTCGCGTGCCTCTAGTCCAACAACATTGCCAGGATGTATGCATACAGATGAAAATATATATAACATGGATGAATCGACCGGTTATGTTTTACCTAGATTGTCACACATATTTTGTACTTGTAAACTAGGTTGACCATGTTGCTTCTTGTAAGGCAAAGGAAACTTGAACTCCATCGTCATGTCGAATGTCATGTATATAAGGTAAACATTATAATGTGGTTTGAGGTGTCGAACTTGTTGCCTAACGTATTTTTGCGGATGTTACAATATTTGGTGTATATTTTGCTCCGTTCTTCAGGCTCTGGTAGCCGAGGAATGGAGAGAAACGAGCTTTGCGTGAGGGAAAAGTGGTTTACACAGAGAATGTGTAACAGTGTTCATCCGGGAATGACAAGAATATCATTTTACCTATATATCGTATCACCAAGTCTCTGGACGATCGCATACTGTCTAAGGAGCCCTGTGATTTCGTGCAAAGTGATGGAGGGGGTGGTTACTTTTATACCGATCTCAAAGACCATATGACGGCCTCCGGGAATTGTTGTAGACTTGGCGGCTTGCCATGTCATGCATCTCATTTAGAAATGAAGACAACATACGTTATTAACCCCTTCACATGCCGCGTTCCTATCCCAGCAGCAGCAATGCACGCACAAACACATAATGGAACAGTGTTTTGTCTGACACGAGCTCTGCCCAGTCGCTACGCTTGAGTTCTCTGTGCGATTGATGCGGTGTTTTTGTGCACGGTGAGTGGGACACATAAATGTCGCAGAACATAATTTCGTCTGGCACATAAAGATTTCAAGTCGTGCATGCATTTGTTCGCCAATCGCTGGAGGAGATGGTACGTGTACGCCGGTAGGAGTCGATTCAAGTCTTTGACCTGTATGAAATGACCCACAACAGCGATTTAGTATAGGACCAAAAGACATAACAGTAGATTGCAAGTTAGTTTCGCGTCAATGCTCTTTTCCGGCCAGCGACATTGGATTTCAGTGTATATTCATTATAAAACACTCATGGGTAAATTACAAGAGTTTTAATCAGACATTAATCACGTAAAGTGGCCATATCTGATAGTCGCATCCTGTGCGTGTTTGATGTTTGACTGATAAAGAACAAGACCGTGAACTTTACACTTATGATCTTTATCATACGCTCGATATAGACAGTATATAGTCGGCATTCATGTATATTTAGCCAATGAATCGGAATACAGTGTGCGCTCGTGCTGTCCAATCGGATCGCTTCCGAGCGCTTCCGAGCGCGTCCGAGTAGTCGGCTCGGTGTTTCGTAGGCTCACCCTTGCTGGTAACTTGGGGATCAAAATGTTGAACAGCGCGTGGTACGAAATACCCATGAATACTGACTTTACACTCCCTTTAACTTAAAAAGCAGCCACCGATTGATCCAAAGTAATCATTGTCTGAGTATGCATGAGGGCGTCTGAACTTTCTGTCTTACACTCTCGCCCATGCAATTTTCAGCAATAGAACCCCCGTCTACGTCACAACATCCGGGTTTTTGACGAAAGTGTCGTCAGAAGACGTCACGAAATTCACGTCTTTCGAAGGAGCTTTTTTAATGGAGCTTGACCTTTTAGAATTCACTCCGAGTTGTACTTTAATCACAGCGTTAAAAATGAACACGATGCTTAAATTTCGGAGATATGAAATATTGCTTGAAATCAATCTATGATTTGTAATTGTTGCGAAATATTGGTTATTGCAGCAACATGGAACTGAAATGAAATACTTTGCATATTTTCATAATTGTTTGTACAATTTGTTCGGATTACGCATGTAATGCTTCCATTATACAATGTGAACATTCCAGATGTTAACGAGGTTGATCCTAGGCATTCTCCTGATTTTTTTTTTTACCTTTTATCATTTAATCACTTGTCACTGGCGACTCTCTCTTTCTCTTTCTCGCTATCTGAATATCTGCATTTTATCTCCTATTCGCCTCTTCTTTTTTTCCGTCCCATCCTTTATCTATTGTTCATTATCGTTCATCAACTCGCTCCCCCACTATCTATCTCTATCTATCTCTCTTTCCATCTCTCTTCCTATCACTATGTAAATCCATATTTATCTATCCGTTTTCTATATCGATATATTCATTTAAATCTTTATTCTGTCCTATCTGTTCACATATAGATATCATCTTATCTACTTTTCTTCCATTTTGCCGGGACAAGAATTCAATGACGTATGAACATAATTATAGACATGATAGAGGGTACAACTGTGTAATATTTGCACCCACTTATTGTTCGCTTTATCAGCGATATAATCCTGATATGGGTTGTATCACATTTTCATTTTACATTTACGCGTGCTCACAGCATATTGGTAAAAAAAACAATTATATTGTAATACACTGTTATTGATTTGCTTCACGATAAAGTAATTATCGGAAATATGACTTCAGATTTCTTGCTGAATGAGTTTATATTTTGCTAATATTGTTTTGCATATATGATGTTGTATTTACGAATCTTATTTTCGTATAATGACTATGGTGTCATTTCATTTGTTGAATGAAATGTAAATGTAATCGGAATCAGACACAGTTTTATAATGCAGTGATATGGATGATGACATTGTATTGTTTTAATGGTTTTGCCACAAGCAAGAATAATTTTTAAGCATGGGACGAAGGGTCGTTTGACGAATTCTTGTTTTACCAAATTGTGCCCATGCGCAGGATAAATCCTAACCCTACATTTTTACGACATGATGAAATAAACACTATTAATTCCTGCATATAATCACAAAATAAATAACACCTTGCTGTCCAAAGGTCTCCGCTTGATGGACAACGAAAAATAAAAGTTCACCATTTTTGCTCCATTTGGTTGTAGATTTATATTAAAAGCGCGTACACACAACAACGGACTGATATGATATAGGGAGGTATGGTATACCAGACTTACTTGTATCTGACCGTAACCATGGAAACGAAACGAGTGCTGCCCATTAGTGTATGTTTGGCACATGAAAGAGAAACGACCAAAGGAATACTGTCAGCTTGATGTCTTAAAACTTTATTTTATCGTGTATCATTTCTCAGTGATATTGTTGTTAGTACGAGAGAATATCTGTAATAGCTAACTAACTGAAATATTTAAGTTTGTTATAACTAATTGTGCAACAATGCGTAGCTGCATAGAACGATATTCCAGAAGTTCGTCTTAGAAAGAAACTTCAATTTATTTAACCATTATAATTTTATACGAGGCTTATACGATTTATAGTTGTTATACAATTATTTTCTTTGAAAGCTAGAGATCTGTATTGTTCGTTTAGCTTTCTGATTTGCTGTATATTTGGAAGGGTGATGTGTTATCAAGGTCCCGGGAGCGCGGTTTAGGAGTTGGGTCGCGCGGGACGGGGGTGGGGGAGGGGTCGATTGGTTGAATTCGTTCCCATGGTGACAGACTCTGTACTTGGTATGGAAAGTAGGACGAATATAGGCTATGAAAGCAATCAACCCTCGTCGTACCGGCTGCTCCTGTTATTAAGTGCACACGTGGAGTGGGAATTGAGAGGGAATCAAGCACCTTTCCGATTGTTCGCTCATGCAAGAACTTTCCTGGCTTCGCTTTCAGTCGCTTTCGGTATTTTTTATTTCTTCAACTGGGAGGCACGAAATAATTATATCTTTGTTTGTGTAGCGGTATGTGTTTGTTCGTGATGGTGTGCGTGTGTTGTGTGTCAGCTTGTATGTGACTTGTATGTAACGGTGTATGTATGTGAGCGTATACATGCCTATGTGTGTATGTGTGTGTTCGTCTGTGTGTATGCTTATAAATAAAATTATGATCATGAATGACTCAAATCCATGAGGAATGGAGTACACAGATGAACACCACACTTTCTCGCTCTTACAACCCCCCTCTCTTGCCTCCGCCAACCTGCATTACCACCATCTATTCGATGAAAGTGGATTTTCCTGATATTGTTACCGTGTCCGAGCCGAGATTATTTTACTTACTTCCGTTTTGTCATTTTATGTAGAGGTACATGTACAGCTTTTTCGTAAAAAGCAAACTGTCGCCAACATTTGTCGTGTATGTATGACGCGTTGATGGTATCATTACGTGTTGTTCGGTAAATATAAAGTCGTCGTGCAGTTTGATTCAAAGACTTGGGAGGTCTATTTGGATGTCCTAGTCTGTTCATGAGGTAAATGTGAAGTATTGTACATAGTATAAAGACTGATGTGATATGACGTATTATATGGCGTATTTACAGGTGATTAATGGGGAATGGTATGGCATCAAAAGGATAATGCATTAAAAACTGAATTAACCAAGATCCGATACAATTATTACATTTTTGCGGTGATTTTTTTTGCTTAAATTGCTTGCAAAAGGGGGTGTGAGAGATGAGAAATTAAGGGGAAAAGGAAATTGGAGGGGCTGGTGAAGAAACAGAAAAGGAATAATGACAGGTAATTCACGGGTGGGAGAGAGAGAGAGAGAGGAAAGAGAGAGAGGGAGAGAGAGAGAGAGGAGAGAGAGAGAGAGAGAGAGAGAGAGAGAGAGAAACAATTAAGTGGAAAAATACATCATAGATAGAGGAGAGAGAGAGAGAAAGAAAGAAAAAAAAAAGAAACGACAAAGAGGGAAAGATGGAGAGAGAGAGAGAGAGAGAAACAATTAAGTGGAAAAATACATCATAAATAGAGGAGAGAGAGAGAGAAAGAAAGAAAAAGAAGAAACGACAAAGAGGGAAAGATGGAGAGAGAGAGAGAGAGAAAGAGAGAGAGAGAGAGAGAGAAACAATTAAGTGGGAAAATACATCATAAATAGAGGAGAGAGAGAGAGAAAGAAAGCAAAAAAAGGAAACAAAAAAAGAGGGAAAGATGGAGAGAGAGAGAGAGAGAGAGAGAGAGAGGGAGAGGGGAAGAGACAACCATTAGATACGGAAGGGAGAGAGAAAAAAAGGGGTTCTTGTAATGTTAAGGTTGAGATTAAGAGAGCGGGAGAAGGGATGGAGGAGATGTTGGTGAAGGAGGGAGGGAATATATCACGACAGACAGTGACAGAGTTGAAAGGAACTGTTGACTTAAACGCAAACAATTGATTATTGTTACGACTGATTATGAAAGGACGATGCTGAACAGAAGGGCTAATATAAAGAGTGGAAGGAGGAGGAAGGGGTATACATGTGGGGTTGATTGTTAAAGTCATGATGGTCATCAATGCCCATGAAAGAAACAAGTTTTGCAGATAGATTTGAAATGAACAGGAAGAGCTAAAAATATTTGCGTCATCTTCACTGTCATGACTGTGTGAAAATAATGGTTCTTAACATGAATTAACTTGTTATACCCTTTTTTTCTCCTGAGTGCCCCTTCCCGTATTTCACCACAATGTCTTCCCCCTCTCCTCTCCCTCCTTCACATCCTCGCCCACGCTCCCCTTTGCCACCACACCCATCCCCCCTCCCCCTCCTAACCCCTCCCCCACCGGCCCCCTCAATCCTGCCTTCCCCGCAAGAGAGCTACCTGTCGGAATCTATGTGCGGGCAGTGTATGAATGAAAGCGTAACCTGTAAACAAAGACATAATTCAATTCAATTCTTTATTCATTTCACAAACAAAATAAAGATATTTTCGTGAACAATGAATTCAATGCATCTCCTGAAAGCTGATGGCTTGTAAGGTACAAGATCAACAATAGGCATGTTGCTTATTGGGTTAGACATTTGGGAAGTCTTATAGGGCACTACATAATTATGCGAAAGCATCTCACACGTGACGTCATGAAATCAACATTTTGAACAATCGTAACATTACATCCTTTGATTTTCATTAAACCTTCACTAATTCATCTCTTTCATGTGTCTACTTTTACCAAAACCAACTTAATTTCAGGGTGGACTGTTTCTTTAAAGGTTGTGGGGCGTAGCCTACGGATTGATTCTCTTGGGAGGAATATATTCTTTCCATATGAATGAAAATAAATTGAAATCAATAAGTTAACCCCCACTTATCATGCCCATGCTCAACCAATTATCTACCGAAAGTAATATTGATTACAGGTAAACTGCGAAATCTTCATCAAAGCTAGGATGTTTAAATTGCATGTAGTACAGTTAGTCGTTTAATCAATACAGATTTATTGAATTCTCCGTCAAGTTCCAAAAGAAAGTTTCACAGTTGATTTTTCTTGGATCCTACGTTCGATACCGCCGACTCTCTGGATATTTTTTTTTTGCTTGGATTTGACGCACGAACAAAAGGAGGAGCGCAGAAGATTTCGGGTACAGGTTTACAGCGTAAATGCAAGCTGTGCTATTTATCAAGCATCTATCTGGGATGCTTTCAAAAAGTGGATATCCATCCCTTTGAACGAGTATTGGTTCCGCCACTCAACATTAAGGACGGCCTGTCCCTTTTTCAGATCACCACAAAACCATCGAAACATTGGCAAAACATATAGAGAAGTGTTAGCAAGCTGTATATTCATAATTTGAAACTGATACGTAGTGTAAAATTCAAATAATGCACGTAAACAACGTCTGATTAATAGTCTTTACCTCTGGCTCTTAGCAGTTTGTGTTGAAATATCTGCTTTATTGATTAATCTGTTTAATAAATTATAAAACACATCGTGAAGAAAATTGTTCTATAGAAGGAATCATCTCCAACGTTTGGTAATTACTCATAAAATTAGGATTTCACACATGCATAATAACCACTTAGATGCTGTAACAAAGACTAATAGCTTTTTCGTAGTACGAAAAAAGTCGGTTTGAAATTTAACGGCTGAAATTTTTACATATACAGAAAGCTTCAACTTGCTATATTCTTAGAAATGGTCTTGAATCACACTTTCTTAAATTTACGATCGTGATAGACGATATCAAATTTTAAGCTTGCAAAAGGGACGGACAATCTTTAATAACTGCTGCTCTTAACAATATGTTATGCGTTTGCGCAATGTCCACGTGGATGTAACAATAGGTCATGCAGATTCCAGGTCACAGTTACAGTCACAACCTTTAATATCTAATCTTAATTATCATCATATCATCATCATTATCATCTTTTATCATACAACCCTCTCAACCTTTTTGCGTGATATCCCTCACCACTCCGCGAACTGTGACCTTCACGTAGGCTGCACGTATAGAGAGGCCAGCATCACCAAAGGCCTAGCCGTAGGGAGTAGATTTATTCAATATACACAGCAAAGAGCGGGAGAGAGGGGGGAAGAGCGAGAGTAACAAAGAGAGAGAGAGAGAGAGAGAGAGAGAGAGAGAGAAAGAGAAATAGAGAAAGAGAGAAAGAGAGAGAGAGAGAGAGAGAGAGAGAGAGAGAGATTCGGTATCGATTCGGTTGAAAGATAAATACGTGTGATATATCGACCGAAAAATAATAGTTGTGAGCAGGTCAATAGGCGAATACTAGGAATACCATACACCGCTGAAAGATACAAAGCCCAAACCAGCCCATGGTCAAATACCAAGATTGTACTACTACTGCTGTTTCGGATATTACCTTCAAACGTGATCCCTCATAGTACGTGTAACGTCAGGTTTAGCTTACGTTCAACTCCTGTTCATCCTTCTCCTCCTTTTTATCCATCTCATTACTTTTCGTTACCTTCTTCTTTTTCATATATTTCTTCTTCTACCACTTATCCTCCTTCTCCTTCCCCTCCTCCACCTCCTCCTCCTCCTCCTCCTCTTCCTCCTCCTCCTCCTCCTTCTCCTCCTCCTTCTTCTCCTTCTTCTTCTTCTTCTTCTCCTTCTTATTCTTAATTTAAATCACATCACAATTGTCTAAACTTATTTTATTCTCAGGTAAACTCATTTTTCTTGATACACATCATCGTCATCGTCATCGTCATCATCAAGCGACGGCGGTCATCGCACATCGTCGATTGGCCGCAGTACAAGTAAGTCAGGGTTGGAGACACAGTGATAACATACAGACCATGCAGACGGAGGGGGACTATCCATGGGCGGGTACATTTATTGAAAGACAGTCCACATACAAATCATGATCACCCTGAAACTCAGCAGAAAAATGCGATACCGAAAACAGAGATTCGTATAAAGCGGCATTGACGAGTGTCTAGTTAAATCTTTACGTACATGTTATTTTTATGTACATTTGGTTTTGTCCGTTCTTCATCTTCTTTTTCTTCTATTTCTTCCTCTTTTTCTCTTCCTCCTCCTCCTTCCCCTCCTCCTCCTACTTTCTTCTCCTCCCCCTCCTCCCCTTCTTCTTCTTCTTCTTCTTCTTCTTCTTCTTCTTCTTCTACTTCTTTTTCTTCTTCTTCATCGTCATCATCTTTGTATTCCAATATAAAACAAAAAGCAAAGGCACAACAGACGAAGATGGGACCTTGAAAGCTCATCCAGGCATTTATTTCATGCATCTTTATGGTGTCTAGTAAATCCTTCTCGACCGATGAAACCGCGCGTGCGCAAAATTCACTCTCAGACATGTTTTTTCGTCCTATAAATGTTTTATTCTAGGCACTCAACAACACATTTCCTTTTTTCGCATCTTAACCAATTCAACAAAAATCCCATCTGCTATGAGTGGCAAAACGAGCCTACATATACCTGTAGAGTGTTGAGTTCCTTCCATTGCCACGTATCCGGCTTTTATCCGATGAGGCCGCCAAACGGTAGACTCTTGTGGTTCCATCTATCCATCTAGGACCGTTCGATTTCTTTTCCCTTTTCGCAGAGTGAGTGGTACGAATACATCACTCAAATACCGCCCAGGGTAGCCGTAATGAAAATCAAGATTGCTTCAGAATTCTCTCCGGTCCCAACTCATTTCTCATCCCTTTTTTACGCATTGTTCCCCGTGCGCCAAGAGCGCTTTCAGCAATGCAGCAGCGCTACGCATAATCACCTAGGGAGCTCACTCGCCTGGTTATAGCGTGCAACCGCTGTCATCGGAGCCGAACTTTCTGCAGGCGACGTACTGTATTTCAACCGGAGTAGCACGCGCGACCTATCCCGTCGATTTCCATCCATTATTTGCACAAATCCAACGTAGAGCGTTACCGTATTGTGAGAGAGACGCCAGGAATCCAAAGCCTACAACCATAATGGTGAGTATTAATTGTTTTATCAATTCCTGATTGTGAAATATATATGGTATCGTATAGTTATGTCACTGTGAAAACTCGTCAGTTCGGTGTTTATGGTTTATTTACAAAGGCCCGAACACGACAACAATCTGATTGTCTGCCTCGAACGTCAAGTTCATAAATTCTATGCGCGTGAGGGTGCGTCAAGTGGACTACGACAAATAGGAATATTCATTTTTTTTTTTCTTACCGAAGCCTTCGGAAGAAAACCCATTGAGGGGGTGGGGTTGGGTGGGGGGAGGGGGTGGGGTGGGGTGGTGGACGACATGGAATATGAAGTCGTCTTTACTCATCCGATAGAATGGAGAAATGCCTTTGACAAGTTTATTGGCAATATCAGTTAACTCTTTGTAATGAAAAAAGAATACGCGCAAAATCTACAGAGCAGCAGCTTCTATGGCACTCAATATGGTTAAAAAACTACTCGAATTTACTTTCAATGTATGCCTACATTTTCCTCATGATTATCCTGAATTCGCTGGTCATCTTGGTATGTATATTGGCACGGCGGGTGACTGACCTCTCGCAGTTTTAAAATTATCGAACCTTCTTATCCTGACGATTATTTAAGTTGAATGGCTATTATTAGGTGATGAAACTACTCGTATGTATAATATGGATTAAAAGGGGAGCAAACGAGAGATTAGATTTAGATAGAGAGAGTGGGAAAGGGATAGAGAGACAGTCAGCGACAGGTGGAGATAAAAAGTGAAGGAGAGAGAGAACTAAAGATATGTAATTTCTACATGTATAGTCTATCATGTATAAATGTACATATATATATTAGGTTGAGAATAAGACATACTGATTTCCTCTTTATGATTTCCGCTATTCATGTGGGCAGGACCATGGGCTTGGTGGGTCAATGTACTTTCATGGTTTTACAAAAAGCTTGTCTGCATGCTGACCTTATTTCTTAAAAGGTAAGTGGCGTTCTAAGCGACATTATTCGTCATGCATGTTATCAGAGATTACAGATACAATGGGAAAAGGGGAGAGGTATATAAATAGGGGGGGGGGGGATGTGACAGAGAAAGAGACATACATCATGTAGATGGAGAATGGAGAGAGAGAGAGAGAGATGGGGGAGAAATATATTTATATAAATGGAGGTGTAGAGAGAGAAAGGGAGACAATGAGAGAGAAATATATATAGAGGGAGAGAGAGAATGAGAGATATATGAATATACATCAAGAGAATGAAATAGAGAGAGAGAGAGAGAGAGAAAGTGTAAGGGTGTGTGTGCTGTAGATTTATCGACTGATAGAGAGAGATTGCGAATTTCATTTGGCGCCCATTGATGTATCTACTGACTGTATGTGACTGTACTGGATATACGAACGCACTGTATCACCATGCACATATTTCACGTGCACCATCTCCATTCCCTGGGGAGTATTCCTTGCCGGCTGCACAATATCGGCGCTGGGTCGAGATCATTCACACACTCGTTCACTTCACTACCCATTAATACTCCTGGGTAGTGAGCAGCAATGTAAATATGTAGCCCTATATTGCTTAAGGACGCACGTGCTAATGTGTGGACTTGAACCTTGGACCTCGAGCATCTTCAGTATCGGCTCACAACCACTATACCACGACACCTATACCCCGAAGAATCACGTAACGCTCATGGTTCTGGTTACATAACACACCGTATAAATCATGATAACGATGACGTGCCTCTACTTTTTCTACCCAGCTGTCGTACGAGATATGAAACTTCATCTTGATAACTATCAAGACTCCCCGGGTGTAAAGCTCAATGAACTTGCTTGCATTTTATTTTGTACACGCGCGCTGATTTTGAATTACATTGCCATAATCAAATGGACTTCGGACTTCGGCGATAGTGTCTAAATGCTAATTTTAATTTCATTCCGATAAAGCTAGTGCGTGTAAATGATTGGTTACCCACTAAACAATTAACGTTCTGTCAAAACTGAGCTTATTTCGAAATCAAAGTTTAAGTGCATGTTTACATGTGATTATCAGTCATCGGCGTTTTACGCGTTTTACGAACACGCCTACACACACACCTACACACACACATACATACACACATACGCACACATACATACATACACACACACGCAAACACACATACACACATATACACACACATAATTTGTATACACATGCACATACACACATATACATACATATACACACATACACACACACACGCGAGCGCATACACACATATATACACACATATCGGAACATTTCACCAAATATTAAGAAAATGACCTTGATTAAAAGAACAGTTTCGTCAAAATAGGATTACTAAGGATTCGACGAATGGTGGAAGGCAAGGCAATCAGAATATCCGTCCCAAGGATAAGCATGTTCAAGATATCAACTAAAACCTTCATTAATCATGTTAATCTATTCCCCCGATTATTCTGCTTCCGAACAAATGTTTTCGTCATAAAGCTTTTATCAAATCTTACAGTACACATACGCTCTCAGTAGGATGACATAATAACTATGACAGTTCAACGGAAGCTAACAATAGTGCAACCCAAATACATTAAAGGTGACCTTTTGAACTAGTTGTCTTTATCAAACAGACCGACGTGACCATGATATGCAACGTAATAGCGCAAAGTTTCTCTGACACGTTCATCTGTCGGGTCCTGCCCTGTTTTTTTTGTGACGTCACCGACCAATGTTCAAAGATTAATTAGTGGACAAATGGCACCTCTGAGTGTACACACGGAATAGCGCAATAATTGACATACTTCACATTCTAGTCAGGGCAGCCCGTACCTATTCATAATATTGACCCGAGTAAAACAATCACCGTGTTGTACGATTCTGTACATTGCATCGCGTTTACCACTGAACTGTTATTCTAGAGCGGCTCTTAAATTTCGACGTGACATATTGAATAGCTCAAATATGTCTCAGGGATAACAAATATTATATGGACCAGTAGTTCATATAATACACTGTCCATAGCATAAGCTTAAATATAGTTTTCTTACAGGCTGCATCTTACGTTTAAAACTCATTTAAATTATGTGTGTATAACCATAGCGACACACCTTTTTGCCAATGCCATCGTACATGGTTCCGGGAAGGTGTCAAACAAATTTTTGATAAAGACTACATTTTCCTACCAACACTGACCAAGCATTATGCAATGGATATACTGTTACATACGACCTTCATTACGCTTACACACCCGCACACACGCACACATACACACACCTACATTCACACGTACACGCACGTTCACGAGTAGATCGGAAAGAACCTTGACAAACAGAAACAATGCCGTTAGTAGGTCAATTCCTTTTAAATTTGATATAAATTGAATAGTCATATATTTTAAATGTATACAGTGAAACCTGTTTAGAGTGGCCACCCAAGGGAAACAAAAATTGTGTCCTTTATAGACAGGTGGCTGCTATCTATAGACAGGTTCTTTAACACATGATCTCTCTCCGGGGGAATTATTTTAGTGGCCACTATAGACAGGTTGGCTGCTATAGACAGGTGGCCACTAAGGCAGGTTTGACTGTATTTATTTGACAAATCTTACTTGTAATGAATAAGAACTTTCCTTCTACGTATATTGAACGTGTTGTGATTAAATTCAACAATATTATGATGTTTATTAATCACGGGTACACGAATATATGGATATAGTCTTATGCACTAAAAGTTGTTGAGAGGGTTTAATATAATCAGCAAACTCGACGGTATTAGTCCGTTACTCCGGCAATACATACAGCGATTAATACAAAGCAGTTATCATACACGTTTCCGACATACTTGAAAGTACAGGATATCAAATTACACCTTATCTACATGGCTGTAAAAAGCCTGTAATAGAGGCAGATATCCAATTAGTAGTTTGGCAGTCATTGAGATTTGCTCATCTTTTCAGCAGACAAGTTTAAGGTACTGTATACCACGCCAAGCGTGTCTTTTGTACTGTGGCCAGCTCTATCACTCGACAACAAAACGCAGGTTCAGCTCCTAGAAATGCATTATGTTCGCGTTTCTTTGTTTCTGGCTCCACCTTTCAGTGAAACTAATCCATAAATCATACCTTACAAGGTCTTTCAATGCTGATTATTATTTGTTTACTCAATCGTCGTGCACCAATAAAAATCTGTTCCCGTACACGAAACATCGTGCATGACATGTGCAAACACCGTGCTTTGTGGAAACTGCCAGTTTATTCCATGATAATCAATAATTGGGATGATCGAGTTGGGTGGTGTTATCAAAGCTATGGGAGAAAAACGAACCTGCTATTCGTTTGAGGCGACCCAAATAGCACGCTATTGATGTTGGTTTATTATGACATATCTGACGAATGGGACCCCCCCGCTAAGCATAATGTGATCAATGCGGTGAATGTCGTTCGATGAACATTTTCCTGTTGATTCTTTAATGTGTTATACATGTGCATTATTTACATGTTTTACCCATTATTCTCATAGAGCAATAGTTTGGCTAGCATGCAAATGGATAAACGTAAAGGGATAAATGTAAACACACAACGCAATTAACCTACTCGAAGAGCTTGTTTATACGTATTTTGTTCCTCTACTTACTGCCTAGTCATCGATATGATATTTGAGACCAGCTTGAGAAAGCGCACTGTGTTGCAATTGCGTACACTACTGTAAAAATAAAAAGGGATAGTTTACCTTAATATTATGTTTGTTTTAATAAAAGCAAACACATGAAAAAAACATATAATGAAGAATTGACGAAATTTGGTCAAAAGGAAAAGAAAGTTATTAAATTGGGAAATTTCAATTTTGTGACGTCACGTGCGAGGTGCTCTCCCATAATTTGTGTACCATATCATTACATGAATTGCTTTTTTTCTGTTTTTGACAACGGAGTGATTTTTATCATACAGGTATGTGTGTAAAAAAGGATTTCTGATGATGTATCAAATGCACAGGTACAAGAATGTTATTTAAAAAAGAAAAAAAGAAAATGCATATTTTCAAAATAAATTGTACACGATATATGGGAGAGCACCGCGCACGTGACGTCACAAAATCAACACTTTAAAAGATCATAATTATCTTATCCTTTGACGGATTTTCATCACATATTTAGTAATGTGTTTCTTTCATGTGTTTACTTTTATTGAAGCAAACTTATCTTCAGGGTAAACTGTCCCTTTAAGTTAGTACTCCATACTTTCAGTTACAATGGTAACAAATTCACCGGGACCTTTCCAGCGGTGGAGTTGTCAATATAGCACTATGTATGTAACATAGATATCTTCGTTCGATAACTGTCCATGGTCTAGCCTGATAATTAACCACAGGGAAGATATTATTTGGGAATAAAGACACACGTCACAGATACAAATAAATAAAATGAAGGTCATTACACTCGTCATAAATCGGATAAGAAGGACATCAACACTTAAAGGCATGTCATGTCATTCTCCCGTACTCCCACACACCTTTACAGGAATCGTCTTTGCCAAACTAAAAAGCCAGTAAGATGAAATTTATCCAAACAATTAAGCAAGTTTTCGAGAGTTTTCGGAAAAATACATTCACGTCTTACATGTAAGTGCCCCCGGTTAAATTTATGTCATAACTGTCAACCAATCAGGGTACATGATAAGGTTATGCAAAATAAGAAATGGAGATGGGCCGGTTATTCAGCGAGTAGGAAATACGGAAGATAGGTGAAGAAGTTAAATCTTTAAGTGTCATTTGTATATTTCTTCACCAAATAATGTACGCAATCCCAATAAGAAGACAAGCGAATTGCCTTGCTCTGTTCCGACGTGCCCGCGACGGTAGAAGCAATATGGCCATGATGGCTGCGTCAAACTACATGCAACGAGCGACAACGCAAACTTAATGATGCTTAAACCATGTAAAATAAATTGAATTGAAAACAACGATTTCAATTTCAATTTGAAGTATTTTTTCTTTTTTCTTAATTCTATTTTCAATACAAAAAAACAAACAAACTTGTGTTTACAGAATGAACTCTTTGTGTGCCATTGAGGCATTTTTGCACTAGCAGTACACACGAAACCCGCATAGTAACTCGCAGAATGGCAGAGAAAGAGTTAAGTTCTGAAACCCTTTAAATCAAATTTACAATATCGATGATCATTCAATTACAAAAATATAAAAGTATATCAGTTGAAAGCGAAGAGATAAAAGAACATGTTGAAAGCTGCAAGAATCCATAAAAATATTTTGTGGCCGATATGCCTTGACGTAAGCGAGAAACCAAGAACAGCGCAAAAAAAAAATGCGCGAAAAGGAAAGAAGGCAAAAATACAATGGTGGATGATAGTGCAAAACGTGACAAACTACGTGTATTCACTAAATCAAGGTAACAGATTGGCAATAGTCTAAGACATAAAAATCGAACGTATTAAGGGGTCATTTGAGACTAAAAAATCTAGATCACTAGGTATGGAATCTTGCTTCGTAAATCTCAATATACATGTACGATGCGATGGGTATCGCCTTGTTGTGCGCAGGTAACCCGAGAACGATGACAATGATATATAAACCAATACGTCATTGCTGACCACACAAGTCACGCTCTGGACATTGCCATTTAATAGAACAATAGAAATGACGTACATTAGAACAAGCAAGTCGTGATCGACGTGGGACATCATTAATGACAGCATCGATAGGCCTATTGATGGTATTATATGGTCATCAGTCCGGGAATTGGTCTTGTGGTGGCAAAACGTACGATGTATGCCATTCCAGACAGATCAAAGATAGACTGATACTCTGTCGATGAGTACCGAAGTGGTGTCGTCATATGAACATGTTGTCAAGACAATTGGCTCTAAACAAACTAACTCTAGTGAGAGGTTAACTGTCCGATATTGTCTATCGGGCTAGTGTCCAGCATTCCCAATTACAGTCCCCGTTGTGATAACCGCTGCTTGCTCTACCAGTATTGTTTAGAGCAAGTTGTCTTGACAATAATGCTCAAATGACGTCACACTTCGGTACTCTATTCTTCTGATCGTGTAGCATTAACTTTGCTACGGTTGTAAACACTCTTCTTTGTTGCTTTAATCGGATCGTCACCGACATCATTGTCCACAGATCGCTCCATGCATGAGAGGAATGCCGTACGTCTGCCCAACATCTCGCCCAAGCCCCCGGCTGGCTGTCCTTGCACCAGTCTAGAGATGAGATTCCACCCACCCCCCTCCCCCCTTACGGGTCAGAAAACCACATTGATAAACCACAAGCACGCTTTGTCATCATGTATACCGTAGGCCAAGATCAAATTCGATTCACCTTTGACCTTAACTTTTCCTATTGTCAAGGTCATTTAGTTTGAGGAAGTTTTCAGATGTTTGTGGACGGTTCGTGGCGGGGAAAGGGGTCCAATGAGTATTAGTCCACTGTCGGGACTTTGTTCATACAGTCGATCATACGTAATGCGCGATATTCACATTATGCACGCAGTCATTCATTCATTCATTCATTCATTGATTGATGTGATTGCTCGAGACATCCAGCAGGACCCATCTGACATCCCCAATTTAATGACAAACAGGGACACTTGGCGCTGCATGGTGAACAGCATCTCGGCTGCGGCCGTTAGATAGATAGATAGTAAGCAAATAATCAACGTCGGTGAAGGTAATGGGACGAACTATCACTTCCGAGGCGATCTGGATGTAGCTATCTTTCCGAAGCTTTTAGCTGAGGAAAGATAGCGTATACATTCAGATCGCCGAGGAAGTGATAGTTCGTCTCATTGCCTGAAACCAAAAGTTGATTATTTGCTTTATATTCCACATCTGATCCCAACAATCTATAGAATAAATGACAATTTAACGTACAAAAGCGTTCGTGTCGGTGCGGCTACATATTCACGCGACGCTCCGAAACCCGGAAGCAGATTGACTTTGTGCACGTTGCTATATAGACTCTACAAATTCCAACGAACACTATGACATGGTGACGCTAATTTGTAAGATTTTGACGGAAAAGCAAGAAGTAATCGAAATTCTCTTACCTGTGCGGTATCGGTGAGAACACAGATCCTCCGAGAATACTCTTCATAATTCTAATGAATTACAGGAAAGTGAAATTCTAGGTCAATTTTGGTACGAGGTGGTAGAGAATTGCACACTTGCTTTGGTGAAATACTGTGTGGGGGAAATGGAAGGCTTGCACTGCTAGTTATGCTTTGTACGTACGCGCGCGGCGCAGCGCGCTATAACCAAAGATTTTAATTTCCGGTGTCGTCTGCGCCGATAGTCCGAGCTACGCACTTTTATTTCGCGCGTACTCAAAATATTGATCACGCGTTAGGACTGTGAGGAGTGAAGAGATCAGCGAAACCAAAAAGTACTATCACCTAGAGTGTAACGAACTTTCCTTCTCAAAAAAGTACTATCACCTACAGTGTAACGAACTTTTCTTCTCAGGTGATCAGATGGGAAAAACTACGCTTCATCACGTGGTCAACTCTTGACCAATCATATAGCAACATTCTTAGTATGTGGAATATAAATAGATATAATTTCAAGCACGCGCGCATCCATATTAGCTTATATATAACAATCTGAAATTATCGCGCGCGATGTGTGTGTGCTCTTTAAAGCAGCGAGCGCCTCCGATAAGAATAGGCCAGAAACCTCGGCTATCTACAGGCCAGCTTCCTGTGTATAAGCATTTGATTGCTTGTACTCTATGACGTCAGAGATATCATACCATGCAATGGAATATAATACATGCACATTTTCCTTTAAGGTATTTGTGTTTTCTGTCTGGAGGTGCATGACAAAGATGAAATAGCAACACATGTTTTGCTCCATTTACTGTTCTCCCTTGGGAAGTTTCTATTTGCAAAAAATGTAACACACAATGCGTTATGACCCATTTGTTAATAATCTCGACATACATCGAGGGAAGGAGGGTATTTCAACCTGTGTTGACGTTCTTCTTTTATAATTCCCGAACAAAGTTGAGCCTCATTTTCATGGAACTAAATAGTTCTTGGTTGGAAATATCGTGTCAACATTCAGTGTGAATACATTTTTTTTTTCTCTGGGGAAAGAAGGGTGCACGATTTTGGATGAATTTGACTCTGTGGTTAAGAGGCACAGTAATTTACAATCACGCATATTTTTTTTTAAGCTAACAAGTTAATAGGTCAAGTCAGGTCATAACAAGTCAGGTCTGGTATCCAGTTGGCACGATTATCATGTTGGCTTTGATATTTTAACTCATATCTAGAAAAACAAAGTATGGAAAAAAAACAAAAAACAGGAGGAACACATCACCAAGTAGATCAATAAGAGGTTACTAAGCAATACACACATATCGTCAACGTGACCCGTGTAGGCCTACTTGTTTTTTCCACCTTCTGTGTGATGGGCAGACAAAATCAGGAAATGTTTATTTGTGTTCCTTCATGTTTTTATTTATGTCTTATTTCTCTTCCATGTGGATATAATAAAATTAGTACCATGGCAATACAATTTTATTCTAACTTTAACCTGGGCCCCGTTGCATAAAACTTACCATGGTTGAACTTGCAATGGTAACTGCCATTCAAGGCTTCCATAGCAGTTGCCATTGATAGCAAAGTTACCATCAATGGTAGGTTTTATGCAACAGGGCCCTGGACTCAACTGCGAGAAGTTGGTATCACATCATCAGCATTTGAGTTTACTAAACTCAAAAGTTTGCTAAATGTCCATTCTACCGGCTTTTACGAGTAGTGCAGTAGCTTTTTAAAACCCTTTTCCAACTACGACAACTAGCAATACCAACTTCAAAGACAGCGTGTCCCTTTTGCAGGTCAAACATAGAATCACTGAAAATGAAAGAAAATATCAGAACTTCCCTCCCATTGATAGAACTGGAAACTGACTTTAAGCGAAATGATAGCGATTAGAATATTTTGAGGTGGATTTAGGCTGTTTATGATTCGTCCGAAGCCTATAGTCTAGAGACCGGAGTAGGTCTGTGCGCTATGTCTCCGCATTTGTCCGCTCCACAGTCATGACAGTGCATGCGTTAACTGCGAGCTATGTCTGCATAGGGACAAAACAACATGAATGTAGACTATGGTCGGTGCGTTCCAAACGTAAACAGGGATGGTTTTTCACTTTTCCCAAACATGTTCGTAAAGTTATGTCGGGGATATTTCGTACACGTTATTGTTACTGATGATACCTGCCGAGTTTCTTCAATTTTGCAAATGGGACTTCCTGTTGTTAAGACCATTGGGCGGCTACAAATCAGGTGTCACGTAAGACAAATCATACAGTGAGGGTCTTCTGTCATTTCAAGTATTCGCACGATCGACTGAAGCACAGGCTTCAGAGTCCCTAATGACATTTGATTCAACAACACGTATTTAAAGACATGGTAGCCCATTTGCAAAAGTCATGAAACTTGGTAGGAATCAGAAGTATACCCTAGCGATATCGTGTATCAAATCTTACAGTCGTAGCTCTAAGAACCGTTGAGAACGAGTAAGCAAATAAGGATCCTTAACTTCGTTTGAAATATAAAGACTAGAATCTTCATTCAAAATCGTATTGCCCCCAGACCTATCAGTGCTCGATACGTCCTGCAGCGGGCATTCCTCACACTGAACGCATGCACTGTGATGCGGACCTATACGGTGGTCAGCAGTCTCCGTTCTCTAGGCCAAAGAACCGAGAGATTTTAGACCATCCCCTCCTGAAAATACTCAAAATTTAGTAATCAGTACTCGCTTAAAGTCAATTTCCAGTTCTGTTATTGCAGGGAAGTTCTTATCCAGTATTTTCTCCCATTTTCCAGTGTTGTTACAAAATATGATTTGACCTGCAAAAGGACCATCCTGTCTTTAACATGGGCATAATGGGAGAGCATTCCAGACGACCAAACCAGACTGCTGAATTCATGATAATAACAAGATGGAGCATAAATATATAATAGTGTTTTGGGAGGAATTTCCCCCGATGTTTATTCGAACAAGCTGTGAAAACTAATCAAGTTCGTGTGGAATGTTAACAGGTGTCTCACTATGAACGGTCTATATTTTTGACATAATACACTCCCATGATGGACGGGAAGGGGGGGGGGGGAGTTCATGGGGCGTGGCAAAAATCCAGGGAGAGAGAAATAGACATGTGACATATGTTCAGAGAAATAAAAAAGAGGGAGAACGAGAGAGAAAAGGAAAAACAATATAAATTCTACTTTTCTATGAAATATTGTTGGCGGACGGATCATCTGGAACAATTGAAAAAGTTTTTTTTTTGTTCTAAAATGTGTTATCTGCACTTTCTAACACCTGTTTTGTTTGCTTAAGAATTGAACAGTTGGCTACTAAAAATTTAAATCATGATGGAATAGGGTTAAACAATTTTGTCTAAATTTTATTTAAAGTTTTACAGTAACAATCACCAAAAGTGCAACAGCGTGCTAATATATAAGTGCATTTTCATGGGGTCGTTAAATCTTATGTTTCATTCTGAGATTTGTTTTCTTTTGAAAATTCGAATAAAGTTATCAAACATATAAACGAAAAATACCAATATGTGGATTGCAATTTAATAAACGATTTTTAATACACGAAGTACACAGATAAGCAATACAAATGATCTGCATTTTAACATAGACATGTGTAATAATCATTAAATTAGATGTTGAATAACACTATATTAAAGCACAATGTGTTGACTTCCTTTGATAATCAACACAAACATATAGATTGTCGTACATTCAAGAACAAAAGCTAGATACAAATAGTAATATTGTACAACAACAATATGTCAACATGCAAAGGTATAAATTGTCATTCTGCCCTATTGACAAGAAATGTTAATTGTCATAAACTCAATAACAAAAAGCTAGATACAAAGAGTAATATTGTGCAACCACAATATGTCAAGATGCGAAAGTATAAACTGCCATGCTGCCCTGTTGACGAATGAGTATCCTCCATCTTGTTTTGATATAGATGCTTGCCGCAGTTCTTCTCCTCCTAGCTCTCTTCTCTGGGCGAGGATGTGCTCAAACTATATTGCCGAACGACTCCCCTCAACCTCCGAGCGAAGTCGATTTATCCCGACAATTCCCGAAGAACCTAATCCCCGCCGATGCCTTACCGAGCGTTACCGATTCGCTGTCGGGAGATGGGTCGGGCTTCCGGCTGTTGAACTCGGCAGATTTCGATTCTTTAGTGGAGCGGGTAATGGAGATGGGAGATATCACAGACGGCGATGACGTCATTGAATGCAGCATTAGACGAACGCTGGAGCCAACATATTTCAATTTTACCACGAGTGACGGAGGTAAGAGTTCTTCGCTGTTGATAGTTCAATTCTCAAAGAAATCATATATGTTTACATTTCATAATTATTACGCAATAAATCTGTTTCATAGCGATTAAATTCCCAGGAGTTGAACGCACTCTCATGTAACAGTAATTGTTGCTAGTCGACCAATCGTCAAGCGTTTGGATTTAAACGAGTGACATATTGCTTGAAACGGAAGTACAAGTTAAAGGGATAGTCCACCGTGAAGATCAGTTAGTTGCCATAAAAGAAGAAACATGAAAGAAACATATTAGTAAAGGTTTGACGAAAAATCGTCAAAGGATAAGAAAGTTATGATCTTTTGAAATTTCAAATTTGTGACGTCACATGCGAGGTGCTATAATGATACGGCTGAGTGATTTTCCAGTCTCATTTGATCGTTCGCCCGCTTGATCCACGCACTGATTGTGTAACGGGAGCGCACACAATGTGTCCGTCCAAGGATGTGTAATTGTATCCATCCCTTTGAACGAGCTTTGGTCCCACCACTCAATATTCATGACTAGCAGCTGCTCATAACAACATGATGCATACGCGATTGCGTCATGGACACTTGGATTTTACAATAGGTCATGTTTATTCCTAATCATGCATACAATTCAGTTTTTGCTGATTGAACTGGTAGTTTGATCAAGAGGTGCTTGTCATCCCTTCCCTTTCATCATGTATGCACGTCTTTCCAAACAATACGTTTCTTAAACTAGGTTTTAACTAAACCTTTGGCACTTTTGAAAAGCAATTACAAATAAGCTTCAACTCAAAATTAAACTGAAATTAAGACATTATGAACTCAAAGGATACCATTTGTACATGCAGATTATGTGACATTTCATCGATTACTTTTCTTGTAATATTCCTTGGAATGTTTAATGAGATTTTAATTTTTGAACAAATGTGGACCTCAAAATGTGTGTGTGTATGAGATAAAAAGTTCAGAACACAACAATGACCATTGTGTATCACAACTGCCAATCCACTAGCCACTGCCATCACATTGTGATTAATAATGCATGATGCTTCTAGCAGAAAAGAGGTTGTGGTCCCAGCGAAGGCTGGACGGAATCGCCTCATTAGAAATACAGCGTTTTGTTTTAAACACCTGAATGTCTTGAATTCTTATGAGGCGGCAGATTTGATAGATGAAAGGAAGTCTATCCGAGCACAGTCCATCAAATAATAGGTCCATGGTACTGAGTAGAAGCTTTCTAGAGACTTTTGTTCCTCCTATATTTTGTGTTATTTCCTTTTCTTGTTATCACTCTCCCTTTCCCTATCCACCTGTCCCTCTCGTTGTCTCTTTCTTCTTCATCTTTGCTTTCCCTCTCGCTCTCTCGCTCTCCTTGTTACTCCTCTTCTTATGCACGCGTATATTTGAATATGTATAGTTGTGTATGTTGGATTGT
>OZ022589.1:15099271-15116771 GCA_963669155.1 Arbacia lixula
CATATTTTAGTGTTATCAATATTAATGTACACGTCCTGGTTTTTGTAAGGATGTTCGGTAGCGTATTCTTTATATAAATAAACTGTCAACCCAGTCTATTAACAACTATGGCTGGTAACATAGACTATGACCTTATCCCATCCTCGCTCCTCATCTCACTTCAGAGGAGCCAGGACGTAATTAGGGCGTAGTCTGTGTTGAGTCCATGCACCTCACAGCCTAGTAACTAGGCTAGATGCTGGCAAGTCACACCCGACACACTCTCCACAAGACATCATCAAGATCAGGTGGCGCTGTAAACCACTGCTGTGGTCGATCTTCCGCCAATCGTGTTGCACCCCCCATTCCTTTCCTGGACACTTTCTTTATGTCGTCGGCCCAGGATGAGCTCCACGAGATAAGCTCCACAAATCAGCGTATTGATATATTCGTTGAAATTAGTACAAATATTACTCTCACTCACACGGTGATAAAGCATTACCATAATGACGTTTTTTTTTTGTGTTTGTTTCCTTCTTTGTTCGGTGATCTTTAGATCCCTGTGGTGTCTGCGGAACTACATCCACATGAACTTCTTGTTCAGCTTCTTCTTACTTCACCTCGTCTTCTTCAGCTCCATACTGGCGCTGGAAGCCCACGTCTTCCCCGACGACGGACGTGAAGGACCCGGTGTAAGAGAGCCGAGCATTTGTAACTCACTCCTGACCAGGGCCCCGTTGCATAAAACTTACCAATTATAGAAACTCTGCCATCAATGGTAACTACCATGGTAGCATTGCTTTACAGCCAATCACATAAAAAGTTATCATGGAAGTTGGCATTGGGAGCAAAGTTACCATTAATGGTAAGTTTTATGCAAGAAGGCTCAGGACTTACATGACTTTCAAATTGGCAACACCCCTCTCTTCTTGAAGAATTCAATTATGTTGCCAATTTAAAGATTAAGTAATCCTTTCGCCTTGTTTGTGTTATAAAACAAAAATCAAAGGTGATGCAAGTATAGGCTACCTTCCGTTTCAACAATTAGCTCAAACAAGGAAAGAAAGAAAAAAAAAGCAACACACAAAAGACAAACAAACACGAGAAAAATAAGGAAATTGCTTAAAAGTCGCATCACTGCATCCATTTCCCGCTCTTCCTCTCTCTATGTTCAGTGGCACTCGTGCGTGATGCAGGCCCTGATCCTGGCGGCAACCCTGGCCAACTTCTCCTGGATGCTCGTAGAGGGCGTTTACCTCTATACCACGCTGGTCAGGGGTGTGATCCTCCGCAGCAGGATCATGTGGCTGTACGCCGCCATCGGCTGGTGTAAGTCATCCGTGTGCTTCATGTCAGGTGTTTGTATTCGGAATTGATATACGTTTTCCCCTTGCCACTCTCATTACAGTTCAACTCTGAAATTAAGTTTGTTTGTCAATAGAAACAGAAACATGACAGAAACATATTATTGAAAGGTTGGCAAACATCGGTCAAAGGATCAGAAAGTTATTAAATTTTGACATTTCAATTCTGTGACGTCACATGGAAGAGCATCTCGTACTAAAAGACTAGTGACTGTATCATTATACTTTATTCGCAATCCGTCCCTTTCGGGAGCTGGAGAAGAAAGTCGAGAATGATTAGTTTACTGCGGTCAGACCCTCTTATTGAATAATTTGGTGAAGAAATATCAAAATGCATGGAAGCAAGGCTAACTCCATCTAAAGTATACCTCAATCTATCTCTCCCTTTTCTTTTCCAGTGGTCCCCATTGTTCTGATGACGGTGTTTATGAGTATTCGCTTGACCGTCCAAGATCCCAACTACAGCGTGTAAGATACAAATTGTTTCGACTACTTGCTCAAACAAAGACAACACGACACATACATGTACACACATGGAGACAAACACTCACTTTTCCCTGAATAGAGCTACTTCATAATAACTAGTTTATTATCATCAATCAATCTGTAATTATTCATGTGTTAGTAGTATTTGTCTAGGGTAGTCCCTTAAGTTGTTGAACACTGTTCTACCAGGGGGCCCCGCTTTTTATATAACACCACATGCCTTACATAATGTACAGTTCAGTGAGAAGTCAATACCATTATGTAATTTGCATTATTATGTTGTTTCCTCTCACGGTTCAAAAGTATTTTGATATGTGGTATAATGATTGTGTGGTAACATGAGAAATATATGTTGTGTAATACTTACATATCATTGCAGTAGAAATTACAGAAAGATCTTAAATTCTGCAGATGTCAACGGGTCATCAGCAGCACACCAGGGATCACAGGTGTTTGGCCATTTGAGTGCTGCACACCTCCCCCTGGCTGGACAGTGGTACGCTGGAATACCCTGGACAGCACCCCCGTGCTGTGTGGTAACATGAGAAATATAATGCGTTATGTAAATCATTTACAGTAATAATACATTCGGTATATATTTTATTTTTTTAGGTGCATGGAGCATAACAATACGGACTACATAATCAAAGTACCCATCATGATCGTGATTTTGGTAAGCTATGGTTTGTATTTTCTGAACGTTCTGAACGACCTGTATTTGTCATACCATCTCACTAACTACAAATTAAATAACTAGCGTAGTTACTAATCTAAGAATTAAGTGATTATGCTACCTTTTGGAAGAAAAACAAGATAATGTGTTTCTTATTGCAATAACATGTCGTAGCTTAAAGGGAGAGTTCACACTGACTTTAAGTTGGTTTAAATAAAAGCAGAAACAAGAACAAAAAACATATTAGTGATGGTTCGATGAAAATCCGTCAAAGGATAAGAAAGTTATGATCTTTTAAAATGTCAATTTTGTGACGTGACGTGCGAGGTGCTCTCCTGTACTTTAAAAAAATCGTAACTTTCATATCTTTTGACGGATTTTCATCACACCTTCACTAATATGTTTCCTCTATGTCTTTGTTTTTATCATGTTGATTGGAACCAATTTTATTTCAGGGGGAACTATCCCTTTTAAATGAGTTAGATAAGATGCTGCTCTGTCATTGCCCATGGCACTTTTGTACATCACGTATGATTTGATACATCATTTGAAACTAAGGTGAGAAGATTCTGGAGAATATAACTTTGTAAAATTTGATTAATTAATTTGAATCAAATCATAATTGTCTAAAGTTATTTCATTATCAGGTCAACTCATTTTTCTTGATACACATCATCGTCGTCATCATCAAGCGACGGCGGTCATCGCACATCGTGGATTGGCCGCAGTACAAGTAAGTCAGGATTGGAGACAAAGTGATAACATACAGACCAAGGGGAGCTATCCATGGGCGTTTACACTTGGAGACAGTCCACATACAAATCATGTTAACACTGAAACTCAGCAGAACGGTGCGATACCGAAAACAGAGATTCGTATAAAGCGGCTATTGAAGAGTGTCTAGTTGAATCTTTAAGTACAGGTTATCTTTATGTTATTTTATTTTTATCGACAGGCTTCACTATATTTTTATTCTCCTTCCTCCGTTCTTCTCCTTCTTCTTTTTCTTCTTTTTCTTTCCCTTCTTCTCCTTCTCATTCTTCTTCTTCTTCTTCTTCTTCTTCTTCTTCTTCTTCTTCTTCTTCTTCTTCTTCTTCTTCTTCTTCTTCGTCTTCTTCTTCTTCTCTCCTCCTCCCCATCCCCCTTCCCCCCTCCTCCTCCTCCTCCTCCTCCTCCTCCTCCTCCTCCTCCTCCTCCTCCTCCTGCACCACCCCATTCTCCCCTCCCTCACCCCATCCATCCTCCCAGGAAAGCCTTCAAGGCGTTGGTGGTTCTCACACCTCTCTTGGGGGGCGTGTACATCCTCTTCCTGGTGGAGCCAACCCCTAACAACCCCTCCATAGCAACCTACATCTACCGCTACCTCCTCGCATTCCTGCAGTCAACACAAGGCTTCTTCGTGGCTCTTATTTACGTCTTCTTGAATCCGGAGGTGGGCATATTCCTTGAAAATCTAAGCGGAACAAAAAACTTAGATGTGTGCTGCGATCAGAAACATCTTACTCTCATAACATGCTTAACCCTCGTAATGTCAGAACATTGAAGCTGAATGATATATATATATATATGTATTCCTTGCGATAAGATTCACGCGTGGCAAATGAAGAGTTGATAGAAGCAGAACATATCTTATATACGTATTACGCAAATTTGAGGAAAGGTTTGACAATTAACAAAAGTAATAACAAGTTGTGAATATTCCAATAATTCGAAGATGGGCAGTTCGGGGATGCAAATTGGCCACTTGGTCATGAGGCTCATTTTCACGGTTTTAGTTTACATATTTTAACATGTTTTTAACACGAATTTCCGATACCTCTTTACAGGAAAAGCGTGGTGTTTAGACAAAAAAGGGCTCGTAGATGTAAAGATGACACATCCCCATTAAAGGCTTAAAGTACACAGTTGCATCCAAAACAATACTGTAAGGAAACTAATTTACTTAGCTGCCTGCAGAATGTAAGAAATGAATGACTTTCGATGAGTTTATATTATTAAAACATCAAAGTTTCCATTCTTCTCTTTGCAAATTGGAGACATTACCTTGCATTACAAAACAGCAACAAAACAACGTAATGTTGTTGTTTTTTGTTCGTTTCATTGACGGCTGCACGTATACATATATATTGTGCTTGTAATCCCAACATGTACACTTTTATTCAGAATTTACAACCGTTCTAACTCACCCATTGATCCACAGGTCCATAAGCTCCTCAAGAAACGGTTCGTCAGGCTCAAGGAGGACACCACCGTTTTTACGAACGCGTCGTCGAGGAAGGAGTCGAAGCCATCTCTCCCTAACGTCCTCATTTTCCGGAAGGCACCCGAAAACCGGAACGAAGAAAAGATCGATAAGCCGTCACAAGGGGGCGACATTGATATTCAGCGATCGGACGCAATTGGCCAAAGAGGAGAAGGGGAGAGCGTTCCGTTGAACATCGATTGTGACGATTGCGATGTTGATGGCGTAAACGGACGGGATAACAACAACGACATTGACCGTGATCATCGAAACTGTAATGTGGACTTCGAGTCTACCGCACTCATAATGGAGGCTGATTGCGAGAAGGGAAATTATGAGAACAATATGAACAATAACGTTTCTAAATCATGAACGCACTGAGAACAATGAAAGGGGGTAGTGTATCCCCTTTCCAGTGAAAGTTGTGTAAATAGAAGAAAATAGAGAGAGAGAGAGAGAGAGAGAGAGAGAGAGAGAGAGAGGGGGGGGGGTGGGAGAGAGGGGGAGAGAGAGATACAGACAGACAGACATCAAACATAGTGACAGATACAGAGATGTCATGGAAACGATTTCCATGCTTCATTTATTTTTATGCGAGTCTGCACATCTGTAAATATCATCAGTGTCATGCATACTCCCCTAAAATATGTAAAAAGATAATCATTAGATACTCCCAAGAGACTTAGTTAATATATCTTGCAAGATTTGATTTTAATTGCGTCTTCTCAAAAATATATATTATGATTGTATTAACAACATAGTTGATGTTGGGAATACATTTTAAAGACACTAAGCGTTAAATCGAAACCAAGCGCATTAGCTGTAAATATACCAGTTCAGTTTTTAAATCTATATATTCAAGTATTACAATTTTATTCAAATTTTATTCAATGGTATACATATCTATGTGTTTAATATTTTTCAATCTCGTCCTGATTTCTTGTTACTGTATCACTACACAATATTGTTAAGATAATTTTTGTTATGATTCTCCGACTTCAATTATAATAATAACTTTGCATAACATGCAAATATACCAAATGTTATTTGGTTTTATTTACATCATCTTCATGAGAAATCAATTATGTATGTTAACAGATATGACAACTACTATTTCTGATGACTGCGATGTTGTATTAACTATATGTATACAATTATAATCTTGCAAGGGCGGAAATCGCTCCCCGAAGGTGGGGGGGGGGGGGGGGGGTGATGATCATATTTTAGGGGTACAGGACCGAAAATAGTGGGGGGGGGGGACATTTGATATTGTGTCCCCCCCCTTTCGAAATGGTGTGGGGGGGGGGGGGGGCGTCCCCCCCCCCCCGGGATTTCCGCCCATGTAATCTTGTAAAACACCAAACAAGATAAATGTATTTAGCATTCGTCACTGCGTAGTTCAAATTTATTGTAAAAGCTGTACAATAATTTCATATTGTACAATGCATATAAGGTATATATAACGTGTCAATGTTTGTCAAGCAAGAGATCACAAGTAAGTTGTCAGAAATTTCCAGTAAAACAATAAGATCAGCAAAACATTTCAGCATGAAATAACCTTGCTATACTTGACTGATTGATCAATTTTGTATAATACTGCATGTATTAAATATTTAAGGAGTAAAACTCCAAGGCCCCGTTTCATAAAACTTACCATTAACGGTAACGCTGTAATCAATAGGAACAACCCTGTCAAAAGCGCTTGACAGCCAATGAAATGCAAGGCTTCCAGAGAAATTGACATTGCTATCCGTATTCATGGCAGACCCGGGCCATAATGTATATAGTTTTTTTTTTTAATTATTGTAACCTACCATCAATGATAACTACCATTGTAACAGGTGTAATGATAATACCTCATTCGCTGTTGCTATGGTAGTTACCATTGATGGTAAGTTACAATGATTGGAAACCTATATGCAACATGGCCCCGTCCTGCTGTCATCACCGGTCCCGGACACGTTTTATATTAACAACTAATATCGAGATGATCCACCCGTGTGATCCGCAAATCAAACGGGAATTGCGGACACGTCAGGACTGCTGTATCCGTGTACCGCAATTATTACTTTTACTACGCTTTGCCCTTATCATATTCCTTGACCCGCTCGGAAAAAAGACGATTTAGATGTCTGTATTCAGCTTTATGGCTTTGCTACCTATTACCTTTGTGTGAGTAAAAGTTATGGTTGTCAGTTTTGTCTGCATGGTATCAAGCAGTTTGACTGCGTGTGAATAAAATTTTAATTTAACCTTATTGATAATATTGCCTATAAACACTCATTTATAACAGTGCGTGAACAATGTCCAACGTCACCGTGATGCTGTGTATGTGCGGCCAACATGAATATGGTGAATGTTATCATTGGATAAGAAAGGGGTGGGAGGGGGAGGGGGGGGGCAGTGGAGCGCTCGTTCGCGCTACTCATAGTGCCCCATTATACAATCCAATTAAACCAAATATATAAAAATGCAATCAACCGAATTGATAGTCCTCAATACATACAAAGAAACATGGTAACTGTCCGTTGCAACATCCTGCAAGTGTTTGCATTTGATGTAGCAGAAAAGACATGATCTGGGGATCACCAAAATCAGGATAATGATGTCGTGCTGAGAGAGATAAATTAAAAGGTAAAGAAGGGAAGGAAAATGGGACAGGATAACGGAAAAATAGAAGTGTGGTGAAAGAGAGAGAGGGGGAGAGAAAGAGATGGATAGAGAGGGAGATAAAGAGAAAGGGGGAGGGTATCATGTGGGTATGGGGGTGGCTAGTGATGGACATACACTCACAAACACTCACACACAAATGAGGAAGAATGAGGAAGAGAGGGAGAGAGGGGGTGAAGGTACGGAGAAAGAAAGAGAGAGAAGAGAGAGAGAAGAGAGAGAGAGGAGAGAGAGAGAGAGAGAGAGAGAGAGAGAGAGAGAGAGAGAGAGAGAGAGAGAGGGAAGAGGGGGATAGGGGGAGAGAGGCAAATATCTCATAACATATCATTGCACAATATATCTACAGTATAAACGTTCTGTATAACAGTATAATAGATGGTTCGACAACGTCTACTGAACCTCCGGAGAAATGCCAAATAATACGGCAATGCGACATTCTTATTTTCTTGTTATTCTTTATCGATATCCCCATTTCCAGGATCACATGACCTTTCGAGCACTGAGATTCTGAGAAGGACACGATGAAATATTCATCTTGTTACCGAGCACTGAAGGATTTGAAACTGTCCTAATCAGAGAAATTACTAATTGAAATGTCAGAGGATCTCCGTTGAGAATGTTTTGCCAAGCGTAGCGTATGGTATGTATGAAGGCACTGAATGAGGGAGTGGTCAATAACAAACTACTACAGAACAGAAGTAAATTTAAATGGACAACGCATGCTGTATTAAGGAGGATGTATGTTGTTGAATGTTGACGACTGTATGTAATCCATCACCTAGGCTATAAAGTCCAATCCGGAAATACATATTTAGGCTCCAAATCTTCCTATTGCACATCAAGTAATTCATTCTCTATAATTAATTGTGGATATCAGTGTTATGCAATTGTCAATAAACTATTATCCATATCAATGCACATCACACTGTCATTAGTATTAAGGACGACATATACATTTGTAAACGTTAGGATTAAATGGAACTTCACATATTGGTACCGAACGACGCCTCCCCTCCCTCTCCCCTCATTCGACTATGAAAGAGAAACGCCACAGTCAACACGATCCCACCAGTCGTACGACTCTGCGACTGGCTGAATCGCAGGACTCGGTCATCGAATTTGTACAAGCAGGTGACTTCACATTTCGACTGCAGAATGTCGTATCGTGTGCTGTGGATTTCAGGTCGGACATTAGCGTTGTCTTCGCTACGTGAATCCCATCCCATGGAGTGTATTTCATTCATCAGCGTCGAATGACATGACCACGCCACGCTGCTGGCGACGCAATTTTGCCACGATCCTGCAATTGAGAAGTTCTGCGACTTTAAACGTGACGTCACATTTCTTGTAAAAATCCATTGACCGGGTCGAGCAGTTCAGTCAGTTGCAGAGTCGTAATACCGATCAGATCGTGCCCTGTGTGATGGCCTCTAATCATCGAGCAGCTGTATCAAGCAAAATATTCCGCTTGGATTTATTTCATATTCACGTGCTCGAAAAAAGCGAGTTCAACAATTTTGTAGGGCATTCTATAATTGCCTTTTCCTTTCATCAAGTATTTCATTAGATCATCAAAACTGATATAACTGCATACTTCAAATACAGATTTTTTTTTTTAATATACTCAGTTCAATATTCAATCTGATTAGATAGTGGCAGATGTACGACCTTCCGGAATACATGTAATCATTTAATCAATCTCACACAGATTTCGTCATGTAACTAACAAGTAGAATTAACTAATTGTAGAAAAATGGATATATTATCAAAAACGAAGTAGCCTATTTCTGTTCATGTACAGGGTCTCATTTTCATGATGAACATTCCCTTTTGTTTCTTTATATTTGAACATATCATTTTGTTTCCAAAACGTTAACATTCATTGGTATAATTGTTAATCCGTGGAAAACAAATCAAAACAGTGTCAACGCAGTAATAATACAGTAAAAACCTGCACAGTACGACCACACAAAAAGGCAAGAAGTGTAGTCTCTATAAGTAGGTGGTCTTTATATGCAGGTTGTGAAATTGATCACATGATCACATGTATTATGATAACTTAGAAGCTCGAACCAAGCTGATGTAAAAAGGCATGAATTGATTTACGTGACAAGAACACTTTCCAATATAATCAAATCCTTATTTTCTTGCATTTTCTTGCATTATTTACATGCTCCACAACAGCACTCAATAAGTGAAGAAGCATGATCTTGTTAATATTGTTAAAAATGCAATAGCAGAGATGAAAGAAAAAGCTGCTCAATGCACGGACCATTCAGTCGCCCTTGTATTCACAACTTGCTACATATAAGGATTTTTAGGCTATGTCACGTCGGGAAAGCCCTCACATAAAAATCCCGGCGGCGAGCAACCACCATAACGGCGAAACGCTTCAGTGTGAACGTACCTTTAGTGTCATTCCAAAAGGGGAGTGAGCTTGGTGGACGCCGCACAGTGGGCCAGAATGGTTTCAAAGTGCGCCAAAACTCGCAATCTCTAATATTTTCCTAAAACTTATGTTTAAATGTTGGTTTCTATGGAAATCAGACCCGTGGAATCCAATGAAAATAGTTTCAAACACATATGACGTCATTAAAATACCGCTTTCCGATTGGTTGTGAAAATACAATGTGAAATAACACAATGTTACAAATGATTTGTAGGCTAATATGTCTTTTTAATAGATTTATGTTGAGCGGATAGGAATAAGGGTGATCAGACACGCGGAATCCATTGGAAACATTTTTAAACACATATGACGTCATTTAAATACCGCTTTGTAATTGGCTGTGAGAATGCACTGAGAAATAGATCTATCATGACTTTATCATTATTCGTAATCACTAAGTTTTACTTAAAATTTATGTTCCAATGTTGAGATTAAAGGTGAACAGACTTTAAGAATCCACTGAAAATATTTTCAAACACATATGACGTCATTTAGATACTACTATGTGATTGGCTGTGAGAATACATTGAGAAACGTCATAATTATGGTGTTACAATGATTCGAAATCATGTATAGATACATAAAACCGTGATGTTTTAAAAACCCAATTCAACACATTATGGCACAAGCCAGTGATAAACGTGATTAAAACATATAGATGTTATAGGATCTCTCGGGTTGATGGTTGAAGGGTGCAACTAGATTAGCTATGCCATTTTTTTTTTATTACCATAGGTATTGACCACATAGACACCCGCTCGATGTAAACAATGAAATTCAAGGAGCGATGTATTATACGGCAATACACCGCTGAGGGCGTGACGAACTGTAGACGCCATGGAAATTGCTGCCTTTTTAAAAATGTTATTTAAAGGTGGCGGCCGAACGTGCTTGAGCTAGATAGTGAGCAATTAATGCGCTAAGATGACGACAGGATTTGCTGAACTCTGATGTTGATTGGGCAAAATCATTTTAATAATCATTAGTACGATGAATAATGCTAATTACAGCATGCACACCATTCGCTCACAACTTAACTGACAGCAAAATCTCCGTGATGATCATTTTGAAAGTCTGGCGAAACGTTCCATTTTGAGGAGCCTCCTGCGATTAAGGGCACACTATTAGAACCCCATGTCGGCTTCACGGCGCCATCTTGGGCTTGGGGGGCTTGCTTTGTAACACAGATAGCTAGGGATTCGTTACAGTATAGGAAACTACATTATAAACCAAGATGTCTGTCATATATTGACATGCAATGTGTCGTTTGGGAAACACTGTTATTGAAACTCATGCAAGGTACCGGCCATCACTCCATTTGAAAGCGGAATCCCAAGCAATAGATTCATATCTTCTCTGACTCACGCACTCATCCGGACTTTTAATCCTGACCTGTCGCAACTGTGACATTGAAGGGATTAAAGGGATAGTTCACACTGAAATTAAGTTTGTTTCTATAAAAGCAGATACGCGAAGGAAACATATTTGTGAAGATTTGCCAAAAATCAGTCAAAGGATAAAAAATTTGTAGTGGTAAAGATCATGAGAATAATAATAATCATGATAATAATAATAATAATAATAATAATAATAATAATAATAATAATAATAATAATAATAATAATAATAATAATAATGATAATAATAATAATAATAATAATAATAATAATAATAAGAATAATAATAAATATAATAATAATGATAATAACAATACGAATGATAATAATATGGGTATTTATGCGCGCTACACAAGAAATACCATCGCGCTTACAATCTTCAAATAATACAATACAAACTAAAACGAATAGAAAAAGAAAACAAGTATGTTTTTAAGAGTTTCTTAAAAGTTTACAATGATCGTACTTACAAAGTGACAAGTGATCTGACTTTAAGCAAGGCCATTGTCCAGAATGTTACCCTTCTTGAGGTGTATCATCAGCACCCTGAGGCATAGTCTAGGTTCTAGAAATTTTATCAGCCCGAATTCGCATACACAGCGCCCGACGAAACTCAGCGCAAAGATATCGAGTGATCGCGCGATCGCCGAGAATTGCCAGCCCGGAGAAAATACGTCTAGGCAATTCTGGGCGATTGCGCGATCACTCCATATCGTTTCGATGAGTTTCGTCGAGCGCTGTGTATACGAATTCGGGCTAATAAAATACGTCTAGAACCTAGACTACCTGAGGCCGGGAAGGTATGTTACTCTTATTCTCTGATTCATTCAGGGCATCCCTTCTTCTGAATCAACTTCATGTTACGTAATATCCTTATAAACGTAGCAATATAACTGTGAACAAATCAAGTTACAAACCACGATATATTTTAATTGGTATTTCCGCTAGTATGGAATGGAATGCTGCATGTGAATACCTTCACTTGGCATGATTAATAGGTGATATCCAATCGCTAATATGCGAGGAAGCGTAGCGATCTTTATAATGCAGACAAAGGACATGACAATCTACGCTCAAGTTGATTTGGTTTTAATCTTGTTAAAGAAGAAAAATAAAATGGAACATATAAGTGAATGCTTGACCAAAATTCGTCAAAAGGGAAGAAAGTTATGATTTATCAACATTTTGATTTTGTGACGTCACTTGCGAGCTGCTCTCCCATATGTTGCGTGCTATAAAATGATTCCATATACATGTATTGCCACTTTTCTTTTCTTTGTTAAATTATTTTTTTTAAAGACGTGTGTGTGTGTGTGCAAAATTATGTTTCTGTGGACATGTCAAATGCAGAAGTAAAATTATTAATATCCTCTTGAGAAAATAAAGGTGATAAAAACAAAGTACACAAAAAATTGTGAAACCTTTAGTAAATTTATTATTGCATGTTTTTACTTTGATCAAAACCAATTCAACTCCAGGGTGGACTTTTTCTTTAACAGGGACATCATACGACGGATGAAGAGGAGAATTAAGGCCCATTTACACTGTATCCAATACGACAGCGCGACACGACATTTTACGCGATATCTACTCGGCGATTGCTCAATGTGCTATCCGCGCGCAGAATCTCCATCACATTTAGGAACCACTGACCAATCACAGACAAGATATTAAATGTCGTGTCGTGCTGCCGTGTCGGATGCAGTGTGAAAGCGCCTTAAGAGAAAGATAAGGCAGCAGGAGGAACAGAATGAAAAGGAGGATGATGGTGAAAAAGACTTCATTCCGTGATCTAATATTCACCTGTGAGATCTAAAGATATACGGTTTTTAGTTAAATGATATGTGCGATGTTGAGAATAATGTTACATACATTCGAGTTACATCATGGACAAAGTGTTGTTAAACTATTGTACAGCGGCCGCTGTCTGTTTTAACCACCGGTTTGTAAACTCTACTCAAGTTGAACATATTCAGAGCAGTTTTAATAATCATGGCAATGATTGTTCATGATTTTTAGCTTGCGATGTCAATGCTTACCTGCTTAACCTCGCGGCAAAATACGCTCACCTGCTCACTAATAGGGACTATTGCGATTTATTGCTAGCAAAACTAACCTTTATAGTCCAATAACGAATCAATGAGAATACGCAACATACAAACCAATGCCCACCTCTTTACTAAGGAATTATACTAAGTATCGTTTTGCATACCAACTACATGACAAAATCAAGTTTATAGTACCAACGGAATTTGGAAGGTTGTACAAGTGTCTCCAACAAACAAATGTTCAATAATCTAAGAACAGTTTCAATGCCAGTTTGTGAATAGAAGCCTCATCTTAAAGGGATACTCCATCCTGAATTACGTTGGTTTTAATAAAAGCAAAATCATGTAAAAACATATCTGTGAATGTTTCATGAAAATCCGTCAGAGGATAAAAAGGTACGATTGTTTAAAATTTTGATTTTGTGATGTTTATTTTCTTATAAGAATATGCATCATTTTACATGCACATTTGAGAACTCATTAGAAACTTTTACACACATACTTCTACACACAAAAAAATATTCCTTCATCAAAAACAGAAAAAAGATCAATTTACGGATTCATACAGCACATAACACATTGGAGAGCACCTCGCACGTGACGTCACGAAATCATTTTTTTTTTTTAAATTATAACTTTTTTTACTTTTTAACGGTATTTCGTCAAATCTTTACTAATACTGTATGTTTCTTTCATGCTTCTGCTTTTATTAAAATCAACTTAATTTCAGGGTAAGCTATCCCTTTAAGAAATGATGTTCCATATAGAAATATGAATTACATTAATTTCACGCCTGACACAAGTCCTATTACCCTATGTCCTTGCCGTACTGACTCCAATGACATTATATTGCATTGTTAGAACCTGAAACCCCCCAAAAGATTAGTTACATCAGACCACTTTTTCTTAACAAAAATATTTCCGGAAATATGCATAACTTCAAATTATATTCAAAACACTTTGGTATAATTTTCAATGAGATGAAGACGCACCAATCATAACAAAAATGGGATATAGATAACGATCCTTCCATTGTGCTATGATTTTTTTTTTCAAAAAAGGTAGAAATTATCCGAATTGAGTCTATAACATTATTTAATGAATTCGATTATGTACAACTAGGCTCTCATTGAATAAAACATTTTCGTAATGTATGCAAAACCCATGCACGTCATCCAAACAATACATTTCTAATGGTAACCTCAAAGCTTGTCTGAGGTTTTTTCGACCAGCAACAACTAACGGATTCAGAGTGCAGTGCACCAATATAATCTGAATGGCTAGATACAGGTGAAATGTTATAACTCGTTACTACGCAGTTAGGGGAAAGTTGTGAATACTTAACCAAAACGGTTAATTGAAATATAAAAATATGTTATGACAACAGTCTCCCTTGACGTATTCAGGGACGTGTTGTACATTCATGATCCATCGAAGGTCGTTGTCACATTGGTCACCGGGACTACCAAGTGATCGGTGACAGATATTACGTAATCAATCTGTCACTAAAGGCTTGAACGGATACTAGTCATGCCTAAAAGGTACCAGGCAAGCCCGGTACCCCTTTGGTCAGGCTAGTTACAAGGGATCACCATGTACTCCGTCTTAAAATAAATCCGACACACACCAGTCAACTTACATCTATTTGAACACTTGCATTCGCCGAATAATACCACCACTACTACTACTACTGCAACTACTACTACTACTACTACTACTACTACTACTACTACTACTACTACTACTACTACTACTACTACTACTACCACTGCTACTACCGCTACTACTACTACTACTACTACTACTACTACTACTACTACTACTACTACTACTACTACTACTCCTACTACTCCTCCTCCTCCTACTACTTCTACTACTACTACTACTACTACTACTACTACTACTACTACTACTACTCCTACTACTCCTACTACTACTACTACTACTACTACTACTACTACTACTACTACTACTACTACTACTACTACTGCTACTTCTACCACTGCTACTTCTTCTAATACTAGTGCTATATAATGCTGTACAATATTTGTATGAAATTCAGTTTCAAGTAGATTAGCCCCATAAACAAATTAAGCTTTGCAATTTTGAGTAAGTGATCATATTTCCAACCTGATATCATCAAGGCCAACCCTATTGTATTTGTAGACTTAATTTAGCGGGATTCGCTCAGCAGTAATTAGGGTCCAATGTAATGAATGTGCTCGATCATGAAAGAGAGAACAATGAATACAGAACAAAGAAAGGGAGGGAGAGAGGGAGAGAGGGAGGGAGAGAGAGGGAGAGAGAGAGTGGGGGGAGGAAGGGAGAGAGAGAGAGAGAGAGAGTGAGAGAGAGAGAAAGAAAGAGAGAGATAGTGAGAGGGAGAGAGAGAGAGAGAGAGAGAGATAGTGAGAGGGAGAGAGAGAGAGAGAGAGAGAGAGAGAGAGAGATAGTGAGAGGGAGAGAGAGAGGGGGGGGGGAGGTATATAGAGAATGTGGGTAGATTCATTAGAGAAAATGTATATATGTGTGTGTGTTTATTTGGGAGTGTGTACATGTGCGTGCGTATGAAAATTCAAACCCTTTGTTGATTCATGAATCTAAATATCTTAATAGTTATTCTGTTTGACCTATGTTGCTTTGAATTACCACGATAGCTCGTTTGATAACCGCAACAAAACTATAAACTATTTTGCCTTTTCCAGGTTTTCACCTTTAAAAACAATGTATTTGGTGACCCCACCCACCTCCTCCACATCATCACGGCCCAAATCTTATTTATTTGTGTAAAAAAGGGTTATTCTTCCCCTTTAAGCTGAACGTGCATATTAGTACGATTACCGCTCAGCGCAGTGAAAAGAATCTATTTACACAAGGGACTATAGTGTTGATATACCCCACTGTCAAGCGGTACATTCCAGTAGCTACTGTAGTTCCAAGTGCAAAACGTACATGCGTACCGCTCAGCTTCCCTCTAACGTGTCTTCGGCAGCAGCTGATGGTAATGAATTCACACATTTCACCCCATCGTAACGACATTAGTGTAAACATCGTGTGTGAACAGCGTGCGAGCTGCGATTGGTGTGAACGTTACCAGCTGTATAATACCTCCGCGAATACCAGTAACTATTGTCATAATTGTTCGCCAATAATCGCATTGCGCTCGTGGTAAAAGGACGATCTCTCGAATCAGTCTTAATCGCCACAAAATACACCGACTTCGTACATGTGCTTGGATTCCCCCTCGGAATCCCACGGATCGTTTTTCTTGGACCATACATTGTTTGTACTGGCTGTTGATACGGTAAACCAGGTTTTCCTTTCGGATTTTTCATCAAACGGTGGATTCGTCGTACTTTTGGTTGCGACAGCACTTCTCTTCGCGTGAGATCACTTTTGCAGGTGAATAACTGAGCGGGATAAAAGCTGTTTTTTGTCATTTGCATACTGGGATATCACGGCTATGAAGGACGGAGCGACTTGACGCTCTTATTGTGTTTTCAAAGCTGATCAGACTAAATCTGTGGTGGTATCCCATTCTACTGAACAGCCGGTTTCCAGGACTGCACATGATTTAGCCCTACAGTGGAGTGTATTTTTGAGCTGATGTGGATTATCTAGGGGTGTGCTGCATGGTTCATAACGCGGTGATTATGAGGATAGTATTTATGACTGTTTCCGATGCCCGTGATTTACTGTGCATGTCGTATAGGCAAGGAAACGGAAGAAGCTTCTTTATATAGAAAGTCAGGAAGATACTTCCACTCGAAGAAAAGATCGCTTGGTGTTTTGAAGCAATCAAAAACATATTAACAAGTGAAATCCAGCCCATTGGTGTGATAAGTCGACTATGTATTGAGGAGATTTCATATCGCAGAAGACCTGAGAAAAGTGAGAGCGTAAAGCGTTCTTAACTATTAAGGTGTGCCAATTTTCGCAGCATTCGGCTGTGTTCTTGCTACAGTGAATCCGGTGCTTATTGGATTTTGTTTAACTTGTACTCCATCAGTTTTGCAACATTTATGAGGAGGATCTGGCAGGATTTTGCTGTAAAAAGAGGTTCCCCGAGCATCAGAGCACAATTAATATGAAGGTATGGCTCTCTTTCCTTCTTCGTCATGTGTGTGTGTGTGTGTGTGTGTGTGTGTGTGTGAGTGAGTGAGTGTGTGTGTGTGTGTGTGTGTGTGTGTGT
>OZ022589.1:15119271-15149271 GCA_963669155.1 Arbacia lixula
AGAGATACAAAGTGAAGAGACTTGAGCGTGGGGGAAAAGAAAGAGGAACTAAATAATAAAAAATACAGGCGTTCATTGAGAAAATATCGATATTACCTAGTACAGTATGTTTCATTTATCATTCAGCATGCTGCGGCATTATTTCAATTATCAATGGGGCTGTGACGTCTAGATTGTGCCGGGAAACTACCGCATGAATATCCATTAGCATTGCACATTCATGGAATGACATAGCAATAAACTATACTCTCCCTACACTGCCCTACCTCCACCCACTTCTTAGCCTAGTTTCAAGGCTGTTGGACATTTATCAAGACTAACCAAAATATTCACTTTTTTATTGTATACCCCGTCTAAACAGAGAAAAAAATGGAGGGGTAACCTCCGGAGAACCTCCGGTGCCTCCGGTGAACAAGTTACCCACTGTAGTTTGCCCCGAAGGAGCAATTGAGAATAATAAGTTGACTGCAGCTACAGCTGATTATTGAATAGTTTTTTCCCTGTCAACAGCCTGGAAACCGAGCTATAACCCCCCCCCCCCGCCCCCGCCCCTCCCCCTCTTTCACCCCTTCCTCCCCTTACCCCTACTCATGAGGAAGTCTCCGTATCGCTACCTTTTGCCCCAGCATTGCCCAGTGATCAAATTAGTAGGCAATTATCTGGGGTGCCTGTGGCTTGAGTATGTCTGGAGAGTGTCAAACCGGGTTAGATTCTACAATACAACACAGTGAGGAAATAGATTGGTGGTGGTGGGGGGGGGGGGGGGGAGGGGGGGGGGGTTGCTGACGGAGCCGATACGATGGGGGGATGGGGGATCATCCATCAAGTGTAATATTAATCTCTATTTGGAACAGATCTGACACTGATATGCCGGAGCACAACATGAGTGTGATATTGCATCCAGATCAGCATCTGCTCTTTTTAACATGGAGAAGAACGATGTCAAAGGTCAAAGTCAAAGGGATGGCAGCCGAATTGCAAAAGTCAGGAAACACGGCAGGAATCAGCAATATCATCACATACCCTAGCAAGAACTTGTACGAAATCCCAGAGCAAAAGCTTCACGGACATTTTCAGGAAAAGTGAAAAAAAAAACTCTCCTTGTGTACGTTTGAATCACCCTATTTCGTAGCGGTCATTATCTTCATTCATACACCAATATTGCAACGATAAATGTATCGATCAGCGGTGCGACCCTCACCTCAACCGTCAACGTATCACTACGGAGCGAAGAGCCATGATGTTAACATGGTTACGGTCTCAGTCCCTAGGCTACAGGAGTAATCCGTCCAAAACCTACTCGTAATCTAGCGATCCACATAATTCTGCTCAAAAAGTCTCCAGTTCTGACAATCATTTGATGGAAGGTCTATACAGTATTTTCTTTTACCATACACGATACATATGTATATAATTGCATAATTGTTGTGACCTGCACAACATTGCTACCTTTCCTTTAAATAGGGGCTCCAAAGACCGGCACCGCCACCCTCGCTTGAAAGCATGTGCCCCTCTGAACATTTCGTTTATTACCAACCAGTAGACAAGTGCAATGACCCATCTTTGTCACAAATCCACCGTGCAGTGATCTACAGAGAGTCATCGAGACACAAACGATATACCAGACGTTTGTTTAATGACTCACTCGTTACATTCAATAAGTGGCATTATCATTCATAAATGTTCACGGTTGAAGACAGAGTACCCGTTTTTCAGATGAAAAAAGGGATATCATTTTGTAAAAAAAAACACGGAAAATGGAGGCAAATGATGTATACCCCCTCCCAATAATAAAACTAAAATATGAATCTGAGCGGACTTAAATTGGTGGCTAGATTTCGAGGTGTTTGATGGGTCGGTGGAGCCTAGAGACGGGAGACTGCTTTGCGCTATGGTCGGCACTACAGTGCATCCGTTCAACTCCAGCAATGTCCGCTGTCAGACTCGCCGCGCACTGACAGGGACGATACGATTGTAAATGTGAACTAAAAGAAAGATAGTTTTTCACTTTTCCTGAAAAGCATGGAAAAGGTTCGTGAGGCTATGAATGTAAGATATCATACACGTTATTGTTATTTTCATGACGATTTTTTTTTACCGTTCATGTCTTTTTGTGTTGTTTTGTTATTATATCTCTATTCACCTATCAAATCACTTCCCCATGTATGTAATTATGTCCTTTCTAGATGCACTGTACAACATCTCTCGCATAGTTACCGTAACACAACGGACTTACGTCACAATCGACAATAGAAAACATTGTATTGATGACAGAAATCGGAGACGGGTATAAACCTCATGACGAATGGAATGAAATTTCAAAGTATTTCTCACCACAAGTTTTGCAGACGTGTTTACCTCATGTGCACTATGTCACCCATTATGACTACCGGCAGAAAAAAAAGTGTTAACGCCTCGCGCGTGATCAAGCCACGTTTAAGGCAATGTCTTCGTCTTGCAGACAGAATGAACATGATCAAAGTCTACAAAGCACTACATGCGCCGCAAGCATGACAATTATACTGAAAGTGTTCTTTGTGAAATATGAAATTCAACTGGGTATGCTGTGAACAAAACAAAATCCTTCGTATTAGACTCTCGGGGTCAGCTTTCTGTCCAATACAAAGAGAAGTAAAATGTATCCATGTATCTCTCAATTGTCTATTCATAAAACCGTTAATGGAGCACACTTGGGGGGGGGGGATCACCAAGAACGATTTTACGCACGACTGGTTACCCTTTCTTGTGCTAAATTAGATTCTCCATGATTTTGATTCCCATTAGCTAAAGTTGAGATCCGATCTCTGTAAATCAAAGTTCTTGTTGTTAGCAAGTGTCTGAATACACCTTTTATGTTTTGTCAAATTTGATCTAGATTGTTGGAAATTAGCTCAGACTATGTTAAACAGGAACACATTATTTACCACAAGAAAGGGTCACCAGTCGTGCGTAAAATCGTTCTTCAGCTTGGTAACCCCCCCCCCCCCCCCCGGTATTGTATTGTGTAAAATACATTTAGTTCTTAACTAAATTTTATGATTATCATGTTATCAACAGCACATATTTCAGAATAAAAAAATATGATATCTTGGTAAGCCCTATAAAAGGTTACTCTCTTATGGTACCCTCCCATACAACACAATTTGTTGTACTGTATAAATACTATGTACCCATATCCAGGATGTGATTCTTGGTGTTCATGTGTACTGTAGATTTTAAGTTAAACAAAGGTTGAATGTATCTTTAATCTACCATCCTGATACCTGACCAGTTTATTCATGGCAATACCAGATACGCCTGTTGAATCAATTATTATTTTTTATTTTTATTTTTTTTTATTTACAAATGTAAATATAATTTTTGGTTTCCGTGTTTGCACGTCAATTTCGCAATATTTGGTTACCTTGAGACACGACGTCATGGTCTATTAATGATGTATCCCATTTTCACGGTTAGGAATGGCGTAATATTTATTGCATTTATTACAGCAGTCCCAGTGGAACTACTCTTATGGGTATTGCGATGTGAGTAAGAGGCAAGGGAAGGGGAGAAGAAGGTGGGGGGGGGGGGGGGGGAGGCGTGTGTTGCTGTTGTCGAGATGAAGACAGACAGGAGAGGATAATATAGCAGCATAGTTGCACATTTTGTCTATGTCCTCCCTCCTCCTCTGCCCCCACCCCAACCCCGCCCCACCCCCCCCCTCCCTCGACAGAAGGAAAGGGCCCTCGACTTTTACCTTTCCAAACGTATAACTTTAGTATTTCCCTTCCAGTCTGCGTATAGTTCTGATATAATTTTAAGTCTTGCCGTTTTTTAAACAAATATTATTGATAACATTTTCGCACAAAACAGTATAAAGTGCCGTGCTTTAAATATATCATTAAATCCTCGAACAAAGTTGTCATAATTGGCATATTTAAGAAATTCGTAATTGTTTCTGCTCCTGTGCGATTTTATTCATCCTTGTGCCAATCTCTTTCACATATTTGTTAGACTTGTTCGACAAAAACTTATTATTAGAGTTAAACATCCAACCTGCCACAGCATGGTAATGTGGAAATATATGACGTAACATTGAGCCGGCTGCGGCTACTGGCTCCCAGTAATTGAGCAAATGAATGATGCGATTACCTGTGTTAATTAATCGTGTGGATATGCTTTGATGGTCGTGGTATCAGTGACAAGTGACTGCGGTTCTTGAAGTATTGTGGCACCTGGGTTTATCAAGGGGCGTTTTCGTTCAGGTACAGTTATATCATACCACTGCCTCGCTATATCAAAATATAAACCTCAACATTCCATGCATGTGTAGTTATGATGCTCAACTATCTGTGTGCCGCATGCACTTTTCCCACAAGTACTACCCATCCCATAAAGGATAAGATTATCTGTCTCAGAAAGTGATTAAGTAACTCAAATAATCAAGTTTCTACTTTCTTGATTTGTTGTCACTGCTCTCACGATTGCTCTTGTACTTGTAGACTCTCAAACATTGAATTAAATTGTATTAAATCCACAATTCCTTTAAAAGTAATTGCAACGTTTTCCCCCTTCCCTTTATCACCATCACCACCTTACCCCTTACCGGTCCCCTACCAATTTCATTTAAACTAATTGAAACGTTCCACCTTCCTTTTTTATCCTTATCGTTTTACCCCCCCCCCCCCCCACACACACACACACGCAAGCACATACCACCAGCCAAAAGAGACATACATCATACCTGGTATAAATCCCCAGAGCTAGTTTCTGCAATATCTGAGATCACCGCATTCTGACATGGCTGATGGACATGAATACTGTAGCTTGGAATGTAAATACCATGTCGGGCTCGGAATCAAATCGGGGATTTGACTGGTATCTCCCTGTGCTCATCGGGAGAGATAAGACCCACTGATCTAGTTTTGGCATGTTTTGGTATACCACTAGCGTGAGGAGCCACCATTACAGACAGATAAACGATTCCACACATGTCATGCGCATCCCTGTGATCGTCTTCAGTCATTCGTCTTGTCTCAAATGTATCCGCATGTGTTTGATCATTTTATCTGCATTATTCTGAGTTATGTATTAAGCTGAGCCTGTTTACATGTACTAAATTTGAAAACCCGTGTGAGCAAACGCGTCATTTCTCCTTTCGATACTCTTTATTCAAAGCCTTATCATGGTTTTTTTTTACTTTATCAAGTGTGAAAAGCTTCTTGCTTTATAAAGTAAATACTTTAAAAAGGAATAATTGGCAATTAGATAAATTTCCTTTTTTTCATTTCGAGGTTGTAATTCATGCATGCCTTTTGCAAAATAAAGAGTAAGGTATGAATATTTGTTTTCAAATGTATATGTCCAATTTCTTTGTGAGCAGGCCACAATCACCGAGTATGGACGTACATGCGTGCATTAATTTGTTAGAGTTGTACCATTGCATGTAGTCAGCCATGGTCCGGTATGTGACACTCAATTAGTAGTTGTTAATTCATCAAATGCAATTTATTTGTTAATCATGACATGTTAAATGCATAACACATTGTATCCACGTTTCCCAATAAGGACATTTTCGCCGTTAAAGGTAAAATAATGTACTTATTGGTGCGGATTGATTTGACTGTGCAAACATATCAAATTAAAGAGAGAGGCATGAGCGGAGAGTGAGAATGTGCCAAATACATTGTAACTCAATAATCATATGGCAGAGGAGAGACAGAGAGAAAGAAAAAGAACAAGTTTGTCTCAAAAGTAGTCTTTACCTGCAGACTCTTGTACGGAAAAAAAAAATATTTTGAATATTAACATCTAATGGACCTATCAGATCAATATTGTTAATTTCAGTGACATTGTGTGTTCGATTTGTCACATTTGTAACAAGATATGGATATGAAGAAAAAAAGAAGATTACATCGATGTCCATCAATCGATTTTTTTTCTGAAACGAAACTGAGCATACGTCAAGTTTAAGTGCAACGTACAATGTGCTATTTTTATTCTGTATTAACATTCTACGTCATAGTGAGATTTCATATTTCACAAACTAAGTACAGATTATAATTAGGTCATGCCGGACTTGTGGCTCATTCAAAAGCATACAGAACATGATTTTGTTGGCATAAGGGATACACTACCTGAGTCAATACAATGGTTTACTACTTTACAATAGTACCTTTAATTTATTTTGTCCCGGCAATGTACTGCACTAAGCGATTCGTGTCTACTGCTGGTGCCATCACGGGATTGTAACACACAAAAGAGATAAGGAATAAAGGGAGAAGGGGAAAAAGAGAGAAAATATTTTTGCTCTTAACAATGAAACTGTAGTCACAGAACATTACCCACCGGCAAAATAGAATACCGTATCCAGTAACACTCACCACGATCAGAAAACACCACAGTTCAAGGTCATATATTAGTACATTCACACTTAAAGTAGTTAGTGCAGTTGCCTCATTTACCTGAACGCATGTAAAATTAATGTATCAACCAAGAATTCGAAGAGGCGTATAACACCAAACTGTATTTTAAGGAATGTAATGTACTTAATGGGGCAGAATAAGACAATGAATTAGAAGGGGGGGGGGGGGGGGTCGTGCCATGTATGCTATGTGGACGCCCCCTCCCAATCTAAGTAGGCACTGTGGAGTATGACACGACCCATTCCGTGGGATTATAATTATGAATTTGTTTTTGTGATTCCCACGCTCCCAACCCACTCTAATTGTTAGTATGGCGAAAGCTTTTGAAATCTAAGTATAATCATGATAATGGCAGGAAAACAAGGAAGTACAGACAATGGAAAATTGGTATTTGTGCGTATATTTTTTTATATATTTTTTTTTTTTTGTGTGTGTGTGTTGGTGGAGGAGGGTAGGGGAGGTGCAGATCCTGAGCTTCCTCAATTTAGAATGTCGACCAATTATACAATAATTATATCAAGCAAAACTCAAAACACACACAAAACATACATAAAGTTGATCAGGCTAACTTATTTTTTAAAATTGTAATGTTAACAATAATTTATGCTATGAAATGCGAAATGTCTAGGTCAACATTTACCTTAAATAATAATTGTTTGGATTTGATATTTCGAGGGAAGTCTTTTAACAGTATTTTCTCCTATCGTGTGTATATAATGTGGTATTTAGAATTATTTGTATGTTGATTTCAGAAACTAGTGATTGCAGCAGTACGTGATTACAATTGTGTTGGAAAAAGTCCATCGTTTAGTACTGCACATACACACTGCATTAAGCCTATCCTTCGCTTTAAATGTAATAAGAGGCCACATTGGCAAGATGCGGGGTAATTCATGATTACCAATCACTGGTCCAAATAACCTGTTATCCTCTAACCTATTTATTGCTTAAAGGTATGGTTAGCTTTTGAAGACAATGTTAACTTTGGTAAAACCTTGCACGAAACACAAATACAACACATAGGTCCATTTTGTGAAGAAACTTGAATGTGACGTAGAATTCGCATATAGCATTAACACTCTATTCCAGCCTCTCAGACCCAGATTGCTTTTAGAATATAAATTGATGGTAGAGTTATTCAACCGAACAACCAATTCTTTCTTTTTAAACCATTCCCTTATCACAAGCCTAACAACAGATGTCCCTAATAACATCATTGATTTCTTCTCTTAGATTGTGTTGTTAAAAGTAACCACAGTTCGAAGGTATGCAAGCACTTAGACTTTAATTTGAGACGACCCGGCCAAAATTCAAGATTAAATAATAATGGTCTATATGAACCGTTCAAATGCGTTTTTTAGTTATATGTGCTGAGGCACGTTCTTACTGGGTATATTCTTCCATTTACTAAGGTTTCTACATGGGTTTATAGTTTCCACTATAGTAGGGACACACTTCCTTTAAAATAGTTGACATGGAACTAAAGCTAACGCGATGTTAATCCGGACGTACAAGTAAGTTACACCTCATATCATTCATACGGTTAATTAAGCCACCGCTGATGAGTGTTTGTTATCTGGTATAGCACTCTTAATGCATGTTTAATACCATTTGTAGGATAAACAGCCTTCTAGGGTGAACCACGAGGGGGTCGGTATCTTTCATATGTTTTCCAGTATAGGTTTTCTGTCCACTCCACCAGGTTTTCACCCTGGTCTTATAACGAGAAGTGAGGGGGTGTTAAACGTGGATAGAGTGTGCCCCTTCTAGACATGGGGCCTCCATTTAACGTCCTTTCCGAGCGACGGAAATTCAATTGAATTGATATATATAGTCTGTTCCACTGAAAATAAATCATTTTTAAATGCAATGATTGGGGCAAAGGTAAACATGCGTGCAATGTTTTCTGGGCACCCATGCGAACAAACGAAATAAAATAGTGCTTATTACGTTTTTAACTCTCTCATTACCATTGACAAAAAGATGTGCAGTAGACCAATTGGGCTTTCAAGGCCTGGTAATGTAAATGGTAAATAAAACATTGACCTGCCTTGTCCCTTATACATTATAAACCGAAAGTGATACAAACAATTCAGACACCCATTTTCGGCATGTTTCGATGGTGAATGAGACACTTGACAAAAAACAATAACATTATTGAAATTCATTGTCAGTGGTTTTGAGAGCGTCAATTTGTTATATATGTAGTTAAGCATTATGCTGTCAGTATTGTTCGCTTTCATTGTACTATATGTGTGAAAATACCATGAAGGCTATTTGAATACTCTCCTGCTCACTGTTTCATAAAAAAAAAACTTACCAGTAATGGTAACTCTGCCATCCATTGTCACAACCATGGTAACATAGCTCGACAGCCAATCAAATTCAAGGTTTCCAAAGAAATTGTCATTGGTAGAAAAGTAGCCATCAATGGTAAGTGTTATGCAACAGGACCCTGGCCTCGGAGTACCAAAAATGAAAGAAAATCAGTACCCCTATACCCATGATACATATAAATAAATGTAATTCCTAAAAACATTATATTTTCTCCGCAATAAAATTCATAAGGTCCGTCAACTTTGCGCCATTTTTAGTCGAAGTTGTTTTTATTGTCATTACAGTTATCGTGTTAATGCATGATATGCAAACGAGTGCACGCGGGCCCATGAACTGATATGACACGTACGAAGAGGTCGCAAGATACCCCCACCGTCCACTTACAAACACCTATCCTCTACTTAATCACCATACCTCAACATATTTATACATTCGTTGTCCCATTGTGTTGCCACTCATATAATGTGTTACATTTTACCCCTGAAACCATTTTTTTTCGTATGTTACACTAGTGTCCAAATGACGTTTATCTAAGGATGTTCCTAGTTGATCTAACACGTCTTACATGTCTACGGCCATCGTATAATGACATTACAGATTGTGGTATACCCGATGACAAGCATGAGTATATTTCTATGAATTTGGCATCCTATCGGCAGATTGCTTCAACCAAGGATGTATGAGGTGCTTCATATATCCTTGCTTCAACGACCCTCATGCGTATCTCAAGGCGCGAAGCCTTGAATTGTAACATTGCATTGATTTGTAATCAATATCTAGGGTATATAAATATGGTGGTATTTGCAAAGGATTATATCGCCTAGTAACTAAGCTGTGGAGTGCACAGTGACAATTTGATTTTACTGATTGGATTTTACGGACATCTCTTCATTATAAATGTGCCATTGTCTCATTGTTCCACCTGTTATGCAAGAAAATCCAATAGAGTAGCATGATATAATGGCACAGGAGGACTTAATTGTTGAGCTTCATGCAACCATGAACCTTTTATGGATGGACTTTGCTCGGTTAGACTTCCTTTGATCTGTCATGACTGTCGCCTCATAAACATTCAAGACGTTCAAGTATTTTAAACAATACACTGTATTTCTAATTAGTCAACCGTTCAGTATTCGCTGGGAGTTCCTAGCTGAACTTGATGCACACGCTTTGATTTGGTTTGGGGTGAGCGAAAAGAAATTTTGATGAATTTGTAGAAAGAATTTCGTCCGTAACTTTTTCGGACACCTCCGGACGCGCAATTGAGGTTGTTTTCGTTGAAGGTGAAACACTCAATAAATTATTCATAATATATTTGTAAAGAAATATGATTGACCAATGTGCGATATGGAGGCATTTCTCTGACATGTTTTCTCCAGTATTTTCCATTCATCACAAAACCAAAACATTTTCATTTGAAAATCACAGAATCGTATTATTATAAGACGTTCTGCTACTGCACAAGTAAGAGCATGAAGTCACTCTGAAATCTTCTGCGCATACAAAATACGTATTCTCCAAAATACACCCCAAATTTTTTTTGCTTGTTTGGCGGCGGCCGTCACTGAATTAAAGAGTCAAACACGTACAATATTATATTACTCTATCATTGAACGCAACTGGTGGAGGAATAAATCATTATTCGTGCTGACTCCAGTTTTTACAGCTCCTGGTTCAACAAATGGCATTAGGCCTTTTAGTCTCCTACTCCAAAGCCTCATTATGTATTCTAAGGATTATTCTGAAGTACACAATCTCCCTGCGTGACCTTTGTAATTAATGCGTTCAATACTTCCGAAGCGACCTTTACCATGACTGCTGGTCAGCAACTGGTCAAATAGACTTCCATATAGGCCATAATCACCCGCTCCCCAGGTTTAGATTATTGAACGCATCCCATTATGAATCGAGAAAAGGTGCCGACTTGTGACATCACGAAATCGCTTTACCAAGGCAACCAGTTGTACGCTATTATGGTCTGTAAAGTCTACGTCTCTCCTTGAATGAAACTAGTGATGGTTTGTTTGGTTTGTTTTTGAAGGGGCAACCGGAAAGCATGTGTTATGATTAAATTTTAACTAGCTGTTGGATCGTACTCTTATTTCCCATCTATAATAAATAAAATCCCAAATGTTGGCATCGTTAGACATCCCTGTTTTCTTTTTAAAGATTTGTGTGTCTATGTCAGTCATAAAAAACGGGTATGCAGTCATGGGCGTCTACTACTTAATTTCCACAATCATGAGCGATTTCAAAATAAAAAGTGATATACCTTATACACTCGCGTATGTTTTCCCCCAGTGATATATTTAAGACACTCGTTGACACCATGGTATGATACGGTGTCACCAAGATATCATACCTAGATAAAGATACTTTCTCTATTGGAGAAGGGAGCATACCCACATCACATGTGATATGCTAATCTGATAAAAACATCTTCAATACAAGGGGAAAAACAAGACATACCTTGTACAGTGCGTGAGAGTATGATGCACATTACTGTACAACGGAAATGGAATACATTCCTAATATACAGTATGACATGCATATTTCTATTATTGTCACAGACAGATATGTGCTCTTCAAAAAAGGGAATATTTGTCCAAGGCAAACGACATGAGGACCACCGAACTCTGTGTGCCCTTCCATGTTTCTTTGAACCTGGCGTACTCTCCAAATACTGACTATACCTGATGAACATGACCTCGCTACCCATTTACGAGACATCTTTGAATCTTATTGAAAGAAGCCATCACATTCCATGGAACATTTTGTCTTATGTCATTTGGAACCCCAGGCTTAACTGAAAAGGCATACCCTGTTAGGATCATAATATATGACCTGTGCATTTTTGTTAGTAGCACAGACAAAAGTGTGCTCTTCAAGAAAGGTTTATTTGTTCAAGGCAAACGACATCAAGACCACCGAACCCTTCCATTTTATTCTTGAACCCGGTGTACTCTCCAAATACTGATTATATCCTACCTACATTGCGTTACCTTCCTTGTAAGGTGTGTCTGGGAAACGATATTGAAAGATGTCATCACACTTTTATCGAACATTTCGGTTTTTTTTCATGTTGACACCCACGCTCAACATGCTCAATAACTTTTATAGCTTCTACTCTAAACATTCCCATATCGTTAACGTTGTTCCTCTGTAATGATCTGACATAAATCATCACATTTTATGGAACATTTGGTCTATTCTCGTTTTAAAACCCAGGTGCTCTTATCCTTGATAGCGTTACTGACTACACTCCCACACAGTCGTACAGTTCCTTTATAGTACTAGGAAAGAAACCGTCACACTATGAACATTTAACATTTATTTATTCTCCCGTCAATTGAAACCCCACCGTGCCAATGTTCCAACTCATTAAATGTGTTACTGAATAACAAATCATCGTTTTCTCAAAGGATTATATTAACGAGCCGGAAACCGCTGAGAGCTGCAATAAAGAGGTATGTAAAATCATATATTGCACACACTTATGACCTAGAATACACACACACACACACACACACACACACACACCGACGAAGCCAAACATTACACGCTATTGCGGCAAGCACAATGCTTGGGGCCGTTTTGAAACCACGCACAAAACATGAATAGAAAATCAACCCTCCTCGATGATTATCGATCTTCTATCGTTTCATACAAACAAAAAAGGTTACTAGCTTCAACTCAAAATATGCATTATGTTGTACTTTGGTTATAACGTAGCGTGACTCTATGAATGCGGTGTAGGATTCGAGTGATATTGCAAATCTCACCGTCGGATCTGTACTCTAGGTTCCTTTTATCTCACGCACAATGACTTTGATATCGAGGACATTTTCTACAAAACATATTGCACTATATGATATACAATGGCCTAATGAGAATGAATAGAAAGCACACTTTTTGTTTGTGTTGTGTGTAGATGTCTTTTCTCCACGTGCATGATTGTTTACGTGTCACCATGGCAACCACATCAGGCCATCGATAATTGGTAAAGACCTACGTTGTATATTGGAACTGAATGTAAAGATGAAATTGAGGTACCCCCTGTATATGCTCATGCAGTTGATCAGGTCTCAAATGGACTGTTGCCATGGAAATTATATGTTATGATTGAACTTGCTACACATCTCCTCTAATCAAATAAAAAAGTAGGATGCTACATGTACATGTATTAGATTTAAACTGTTATAGTATTAGGTGATTGATAGGAACGTCAATTTATTTGGTAATCATGGAAATAATACACGTAACCAACCTCTTTAAGGAGACAATGGACCAAGGAAGTATTACTACCATGGATCACCATGTGATTTTGATAGCGATAGCGCCCTCCTAGTTTCTAAAGCTTGTATTAAAGTACGTTCACACGGACAGCGGTGTGCCGCCGTTGATTAGTATGATGACTCTTCCATTGGGTTTACCGCGCTGTATTATGCCTGCGAAGCAGGGGATGCCTTGTACATTGATTAATCATTACATGTGGCTCGTTTCTTGTTTTGCCGCGGCGGCAAATCACTCACGATGAGCGGCAGTGGAAAACCACGTCTGTGGGAACACATCTTAAAGGGAGAGCCCACTCTAAAATGAATTTGGTTTCAATTCAAGCAGAAACGTGTTTGTTCACATTTCTGCTTTGATTTAAACCAATTAACTCAAGGGCGAACTATCCCTTTAAGGATGTTTGATTAAATGGTATATTTGGGAATGTTGGGCGTTCATACTGCAACGAAAATACCTGTCCTCTTTCCCCGGCGATACGGCGTGCCGTATTTATTTACACCAGTTTATGATGGACTCCCCTAGCAACTCAACATGTTCCTTTGACAAGCTCACGTAAAAAACATGGCACACACTCCCAATCAATTTCTATTCTGGTGGAACTTTGTTTACACAACCAAAGCATATTTTCCAAGGACACGTTGCTTCTTTGTTCGTATATCGAAAGGCATATCTAGAAGTATGGCAATATAGCCATCAGAAATGGGTTTACTTATGTGCACCTGTACGTAATATGATAAACATAATTATGATTATGACAGTCGTCTGTAATCAAAATAATAGTATTTCTTTCATTAAATTTCAATATCACTTGTCATTTTTCGATACCAGCCGTGGATATTGGTTATTATGACAGACCACGTTGATCCACTATCTTTATTTACAGCGTGTCTACACACAAATAAGCTCATATCGAAACATTCTACGATTAGATTGATAAGGCATGGTTTTCGTGTTAGGTACTTATATCGAAATAACCTTGGTTTGTCAGCCTTGTGGAGAATTACATTATTTAATTGGGGGAAAGACGGGGAGTGATATCATCGTTGGAAAACGCCAACAAGTTTAAAAAAGAGCTCTCACTCGTAGTTTAGAGTCATCCAAGTATGGGAATGTTTTTTTTTTTTTTTTTTTTTTTGGGGGGGGGGGATTTGATTGAATGTAACTATTTTAATGTTCGGGGTGAATGTGAAATGATATAAATAAATTTAATTGTTTTGAGTTTGTTCTAATACTTATATGTTCATTGTAATCATATGTGCAATGCTATATCGTTATGTATGTGATCTTGATGTGTCCAGGGACTCGCCAACAGCAGACTGCTGAGCCCACTGCGCCGTGATTGAATGAATAAATGTAATTTAAAAAAAATCGGGGGGGGGGGGGGGCGGTGGTGGTGGTGATAGGAAGGGGGGGGGGGGCGTTGGTGGTGGTAGGGAGGGGGGTGGTGGTGGTGGTGGTAGGGGGGGGGGTAGAGTGGGGGTGGGGGTAATAGGGTCGTAGTATTAAGGGTTATTGTCCAGGGTGGATGTGGGTTTAAAGTACATGTAGGTGTGGCGGTGTGAGTATGAATACTGGGGTAATTCTCCTGGGATGTCGTCGTCTGGGGGATAATTATTGTCCGATGTGATATTAATAACTGGATATAAAACGTAATGTGCATACACACTTATTTATTTGCACTCTCACTGTCTGTCTGGTTTTCTTTCCCCAAATTCTATTTCTTATCTTTGTCTCATTCTGCCTTTCTGAATTTGTTTTTCTGTCTTTTTACTGATATTTCCCCCCTCCCTTCTCTCTTATTACATCAACCCATGTTTTCTTTCTCTCTTTCGGTATATTAATATTTCGTTCTCTCTGTCCCTCTTTCTCCATCTTACGCTTCTCACGTAGATTTTGTTTCTCCTCCTCCTCATCTTCCCCCTCTCTCTTTCTCAATCATTCTCTTTATCGCAACACCCTTCTTCCACACTCTCTCTCCACCCTTCCCCTTTTTGCCTCTCTGTCTGTCTGTCTTTTCTGTATGTCTGTCTGTCTGCCCCCCCTCTCTCCCTCTCTCTCTCCTTCTCCCATTTTTCTCTCCCTCTCCCCTTTCTCTCCTTCTCCCTCTCTCTCGTCAAACCAGATCTAAGTAAGATGCCTCGTCATCCATTGCCGTCCGACGGATAATCCGAGATTGATTAATTACATGCTTGGCATCCGTTCATGATGGCCAATCCGTATGGAAATAGGCTTAGCCCTGATGCGGGGACGAGGGGAGGGGGGAGGGGGTGATGTAATCATTGTAATCCATTCTGATGCGTCAAGTCGTGACCGTTCCGTCGCGGTAGATGATGCGAGGGAGATGATGTCTCGTCGCATACACGACCAGAACATATGATAACTTTCAGGCTTTTTTTAGGCATTTATAACCCATATTCCATACCATCAGCATAATCAGAGTTGAAGTGATAGTTCACTCTGAAATTATTTTGGTTTTGATAAAAGGAGACATGAAAAAAAAAACATGTTAGTGAAGTTTAAACGAAAATCAGTCAAAGGGAAATAAAGTAATTTGATTTTAAAGTTTTGATTTTGTGACGTCACGTGCGAGGTCTTCTTCCATATATATACAAGTATGTGCGTAGAAAAACCGTATTTCTAATGGGTTATCAAATGCACGAGTAAAAGAATGCATATCTTTTTTTTAGAAGATGCACATGTTCGTAAAAAAAATGTTCACAACGTATGGGAGAGCACGCCATATGTGACTTTACAAAATAAAACCTCTAGAATCAAATAACTTTATTTTCCTTTGACCGATTTCCGTTAAACTTTCACTAATATGTTTCTTTCATGTGTCTCCTTTTGTTGAAAATCACCAACTATTCAATGGAAATATGTGTCCTATATTTAAAAAAAATCTATATTTTTTCTCAGCACTGATAAGCCCTCCAAAATATCCTCTAACTCAAGATTTCCCCTGTGACATCATGAAAGGTAGAAATTAACAGGATAATAGACATAATTTATACACAAACTAAACATTGCAATGACTACCTGCAAGTGCTTATAATAGCATCACATAGCTAGCACATTTCTGGCATAAGGAAAGGATTATTCCCACATTAAGGTTTGTTAGATGGTATTGTGTGAAGACATGTGATGATCTTGTGGGCACGTGGAGGTAGTCATTGCAATGTTTAGTTTGTGCATAAATTCTGCTTATTATCCTGCTAATTTCTACCTTTGATGATGTCACAGGGGGATCTTGAGTCGGAGGATATTATGGAGGCGGAGCTTATCAGTGCTGAGAAAAAAAAACATTTTAGAATACAGGACACATATTTCCATTGAACAGTTAGTGATTTTGTTATGTACATATTATGTTGCATCAACATAAGTCGACATACATTTTGATGACAGGGGACCTTTAGAACATACATGTGTCAATTTGAAATGTGTTCTCGCTGATATTATGATTGAGAAACGTGCGCTTGATAAACAAGAGTTCAACAGAGAGATTTAAAGTGCATACAGATGGTAACACTATCCTTCCATGCTACGTATACAAAACAGTCATTATAATCATTCGACAGGCGCATTCGGCTGTCGGTATCGATATCATATTTTCAGCTGCCAATTAGCCTCACTTTCAGGCACTTATTATTTTAAATATGAACTAATAATTAAGAATTTAAGGTAAAAAAAAATTAGAGCGTCACACGGGTTCAGATTCAGAGAGCTATATGTGATATAGAAGTCTGGTCGCATAAATCTCTCAGTACCAAGCAAGGACAAATCAAACTGACGTATAATACATGTCGTGCATCTTTGGGAGTTAAAGGGTTGAACTTCTTCCCCGGCTCTGGCAAATGAGGTTTGTCATAATACACATGCTAAACCTGAAGTGATAGTTTGGATTAAAACTTTCAAATAGCTTTGAGGTGAGGCTACAATATAGGTCAGATTCGTTGAAGATAACAAATAATTTTGATAATGGTCCCATTATGATTGTTTTAATATTTCAATTAATGTAGGATACGTGAATAACTCAAGCTACGAATGCTATATAACTCTATGTAAAATGATTTTCAATATCGAGCAAGAGTCGTCTGTGCAATGTGGATCCACTGAATTGTTATTCGGTATACAATTTTTTTCAAATCGCATCACGTAGGCTATTGGTGTCTAGTTGGGGGACCGGTATTCATAAGTACAGGACATGGTTTTCGGGTTTAGCCGTGTTTGTGAAACTGCTGCTCAGTACCCAGGAGGGAGATTGAGATAAATTGTGCTGACAATAATCACCCTTCTTAGGAATAGTGTATACGACAGTGGAGCTCGTGTAACTACCCGTAATGTGATCTGACATACAAGAAAGTGCGAGTAAAGAAAAGGAGAGAAAGAGAAAGAGAGAGAAAGAGAGAGAGAGAGAGAGAGAGAGAAAGAGAGAGAGAGAGAGAGAGAGAGACAGACAGAGAGAGAGAGAGACAGAGAGAGCCAGAGAGAGCCAGATAATGAGATGCGTGTATGCGTGTGTTAGAGACATGGGGGCATATTATCTGAGAGTGTGTTATGTGTGTGTGTGTGTGTGTGTGTGTGTGTGTGTGTGTGTGTGAGAGAGAGAGAGAGAGAGAGAGAGAGAGATGGGGGGGGGGGGGGTCGTGGGAAAGTTGTGCCACTGGTGTTTTTTCCTCACATATCCCTGACCGTAGGAAAAGCATCTGCATTATGATTTCCATTTAACAAATGAAATCCAGATTAATCGTGATGTATTCCTAATGATTGGTGTGCGTGATTTTAATGTGTGAGGAAGCAGCTATCGCTCTTAATAAAGGGTCATTACATTTTGATTAATAGTGATCTATGCCGCAGGGTGAAATAACGTCGTCTCCCTCCCCTACAATTAAAAAGTTTGGCCTCGATTTGCGAGCAGGAGAATGAACCGCCATTAAAATCTGTTGATCCCACTAGATAATCCGATTATCAGAAGATTGAATGGGCAGGACGTGGAGCTTAATTGGATTAATTAGAGCTAATGATGGTTAGGATCAATCAGGCGTGGATTTTAAATTGACGTGCTGAATATGGATTGTCTGTTTGAAATCATGCGGAATGTATCTTTACCGTCATGACCGTAAATTAAGATTCCTGACTCTATTATACTCACCGTGATATTCTCGGACTTTGGAAACCTGGCCCACTTAGGATGTCCAAATTTACAATGAAACTGTACTTGCCAAAGGGCTTATTGACTTAATTGCATCTTATAAGTAATTTTAGATTCATTCATAGCCTGCCGTTTGTTGTCTGTTTAGACTACTCTGCCAAGCACGCAAATACACAGCTTGATAGAGACAGAGTCAACCCTTTTCACAGACATTTAAATACACGGTATCCCTTATGCAGGTCAAAATAATAAAAACTTCTACAAAACACGGAAAATGGAAGAAAAAAACTGTACAAGAACTTCGCTCCAAATAATAGAACTGAACATTGAATTTGAGCGGAATTATAATGATTACCAGATTGCGAGTAGGTTTCGGGCGGGCCGTCCGAACCTAACGGTTCCTGCACCACAGAGACCAAAAGACATAAGAAGGGCACATCGCGATTCTCCGATCTGCTGCCGGTGCTACTTTGAACCAGCTGCTGCTACTACAACTGCTACCACTACTACATTTGCATTCCAAACCCGCTATGTCTCATGTATAGAGTACTGAAGTGTGACGTCATTTGAGCATTATTGTCAAGACAACTGGTTCTAAACAATACGGGTAGAGCAAGAAGCAGTGATCACAACGGGGACTGTAATTGGGAATGCCGGACACAAGCCCGAAACCTCTCACTGGAGTAGGTTTGTTTAGAGCCAGTCTTGACAACATTTTCATATGACGACACCACTTCGGTACTTTCTAGGGGTCAGCACTGTGCAGTCAATGTCCTGCTTTCGGTCAGTCATCCAAGCGTAGATGTGTCGTTGCACGGCAAAAGGTCGTTTACACAACAAGTATACTTTCGCCATTTCATGGCACGATTGATGTTATTAGTCGTATCAACCATGTGCCTGGTAGGCTTAAGTAAAAACAAAAACAACATGCAGAGATTCATTTTGGTTAGTTGAACAGCTTTGTCCAGACTTTTCCTTGGAATGATTGTTCATAATAGTTTCGACGGCACCAAAGAGAAACCAGAGAAAAGAATCTCAAACGGGATCAAAATGTTTAAGACCAGATTAGCAGAAGGACGTGAGAGGCATACGTAATGAAGATTGATACAGAGAAAGGACGAGGATGTTCGTTTTTTTCCCCTGCTGTTTTTTACATTCTACATTTACGACATTCTTTTGATTCTTTTGATTCTCCATACCGCGTATCGAGCACGTAGGGGAAAGTCGGCCCACAATGCACCGCGCAGTGACATCAGGATTTTGTACTCTAGACCGGAAGTGGACATGACGGCGTACGAAATCCGAATGTGGCTGCGCAGTGCATCATGGGGCACATTTTCCTTATATTTAGTATGGAGAATTATGAAGTTGTTTTCCATGTGATTTCCGTCCTCTTTCCTTCTTCTATTCCTCCATCCCATTTTAACGTCTTTTTCCTTATTTTTTCTTTGTTTCACCTTCTCCTTATTCTTTCACTTCTCCTTTACCTACCTTCTTGTTTTCTGTTTCTTCTTTTCTTTATCAAAAACATATGAATTCATATTTAATCAGGTCTTATTTACTCAGGGTAGTCTCATCAGTATTACCATCAGTATATCCTGGGGGCCCAGGATTATTTTTAGCCCAGTCATCGGATCAGCATGGTCACTGGATTCTGCCAGGTCCACTTTTCTCTCCTGGGTCAGGACCAGAAATGTGGATCAAAATGCTTTGATGAAGGACATTAATGGCAACAGATGGGTTCGAACCCGCGCCCTTCGGAGCCAGGGTCAAGGGAACGATCCACTTTACGAGGCTCCGTCGCTAGTCCTTCTTCTCCTCCTTCTTTTCCATTTTATCATTCTCCTTTTACTCCTCATCTTTCTTCTATGTTGTCTTCTTTTTTGTCTTTCCCTTCTGTTTCCTTCTCATCCCTTCACACCTCTTCCCTTTGTCATGATGCCTCTCCTTTTTTGCCACCATGTAAGATAATTCCATTAAGACTACTTGAATTATGTTTTTGTTTTGAAATACCTGTCATTGAAATCAATGCATGTCCGCACACCATCATGAAGATCGTTTTTGCGCAGTATGGAATATGCATCGTTTGCATACATAAATTCATTATGTAGGGAAGCAATATTCATAAAAACTATTTTAGTTCAGCTGTCGTGAAAAATGTCGAAAGAGATGTGAATTACGTGTCGCTGAAGTTTAGCATTTATGTATGTCTTGAGTTTTTTGTTGGTTCTAAAATATTTTAACGACGCAGTTTGACGTATGCGGTACAGGAGACGGATTTAATCGCAAACAAACTGCTGGGAACGCACTTTCCATTGAGGCTAGCTCATGCAATAAATCGTCATTCATTGTTTAACATGTTTGAATGAGTTCAATCCAACTGCAACGGCTCAAAGCGTACTTTCAACCCTAAAGTCTGTATTTGCCTCGTGTTGTTATGTTCTCACCAGTGATACGCACGAATCTCATAGTACACAGGGAGCAAGACAGGTTTACATGACATGGACTGTTGTAAAAGGTTGTTGGGTATCAATGTGTTTGGGAGACCATTCCGAACATTTCCTACCTGGACTACCTTTGTGATATGCTGCTGGCAAGAAAGGGCAGCTATTTTTCAAAATGGCCGCCGTGGAAATGTAGTATTGACCACTATTTAAGATAACATTTGAACGAAACATTTTCTCACATCATATGAGATATCATATTAAAGACAATAATATTTTCTACAAGATGGTACCCCATTTGTTAGGCTTTGTGGTGATTTTCATAACAATTCGGTGCAAAGAATGTGATTTTTTACCATAATTTCCAAAGATTTTTATTTTATGGTAATAGATATCCCTTCATGTTTCCAAAAAAGTATTCATTCACGCAATCAAAGTTGTCACAAAACTGTCCAAGCATACGTTCTATACGATGTGCAAAAATCAATGACAACATGTATCTTGATATGAAGTTATAGTAATCTAAAGTCCACACCTTGATATCACCAAGATTTTTGTACATTTTTGTTCCTCTGCCATATGTTTAACATGCAAAACCATTTATTGAGTATGTCTGTTCCTTGTGTCCATTATGGGCCTCTTGTGTCTACATTTTCTCCCATACAACAAATTCTTTCTTGTCTTCATCATCATGAGATTGTTTGGCAAGGAGGTGGGTGTTCCTAATGTAGATACTGTATATGGGTTTGCAAGCCTGACGCAGGTGAAAACCTCCAAGTGAGGAACCCGCCTTAAACATAGGTTGTATTTTAATGCATGTTTTCATGCCTATGAATCATGCTTTGTTATGACCGAGTCATGAAATATGCTTTATCACCTTAAAATAATAATAGAGTGACATGTTGCACGGGTCTTGATATCCACTAAGACCTACCAAATAACCACCATTTTCCAAAATGGCCGCCACGAGTAACTATCTGTAACCATAGCACGGCTAATACAGTATACAAAGTTGCAATTTATGTGGCGTTAAACCGATTTCCACGGCGGCCATTTTTTGACAAGTTTCATTTCGTTGATCAATAAATTATCGGAAATATGAAGTAATATGTATTACCATGAAATTAGAATCTTTCGAAAATATGGTAAAAATTCACATTCTCTGCCCCGAATTTTTATGAAAGTCTCCACAAAACCTAACAAATGAGGTATCATCTTGTAGGGAATTGTATCTTCTTTAATATGACATCAAAACAATCTTTCTTTCTTATCTTATTTTTTATAAAATGTGAATTTGAAAACATATGAAACATGGGTGCCAGCGCAAAAGAGGATTTGCCACATCATTGGCTCAATACTGCATACATTGTCTACGTCTAAATGCACATGTTCCATATTTGTGGTTTTTTTTTATGACGTCGAAACAAAATTGACCTTGATTGGTGTGATGAATTATAGTGTGAAGTCATGTTGATTATTAATTAAACAACACCTATTTGGGCCTGACATGTACATGAACATGTGCATGCAACATAACACAGGGCATACATTGTTCATGTATAATGAAAGACAATATTTGAAGAGCTGGTTTCCAAAAGGGGCTAAATCGATTTTTCTTGAAAATTGAGTAATTCGTTTTCTCTGAAGTTTTCACCGAATAAAACAAAGTGAATATTATTATTGATTTAATTCAATTAATTTTGTCCTTGGAATCACTATGGTATATTGAGTTTGTCCACAGAACAATTACAGCGGACAATCAACATCAAGGATGTTTAAGCATATGGAGTACCATCATCCGTTTAATTAATGCAGATTCATTGTACTCTTCTTCTAGTCACATAAGAATGCTGTACACAAAATTATCTTTGATCTATATGCTCAATGCCACCGATTCTCTGGATGATTTTTACCTGGATTTGACAAATAAACAAAACCAGATGCGTAGAAGAAGCACTACATAACAAGCACTTCGTGACAAAATTACAAGTTTAGCAGCAAAATCAGAAATGTATGCATGTGTAGGAATGTGTATGACCTAATATAAAATCCAGGTGAACGTGACGCAATCACGTATGCCTCTGTCTACAATCAATGGTATACTTTTGAAAATGGGTATATTTTGATCCGTACAATTACAATCGGGTTTTCCTCCCTGGGTATAGAGCACCGCCCGGATGGCCATGCATGAGGAGGTCCTCAGGAGCTACACGGACCGTCCAGGTCCGGGTACATCCGTATCCGTGTAGATCCCGCCAAATCTACGGACGTCTCTGTTGCTCCAACAAACTCCATGGAAGTTTGATAGTTCCCCCTCATCAGAAAATGATACGTACAAATACAACAAATAAGAATATTGGATGACCCACACAAAGAATGATATGAAATTTTATCTAAAACCCAGCACTGGAAATCTGCTTTGAGTTTATTTATTCTGAATGGACTTTCTATTAAGATACAATTGCCTCCTATATATCGTGGTATATACACAACTGTATATGTTAGTCCTGCAAAAGGGATGCTTTACCTCAATCAAATGGGCATCGGCATTCAGTGGTCAAGGTGGTCATGGCCTGATTACGAGAGAGGGTCAGCGCACATTGTGCCAAAAGGAAATTAATTGAGCGGGGCATTCCTGGCGCAATTCGCTGGTTCACACTCTGTTATAAGCAGTACGCAGGGGTTATACGAGCGGGCTTGAAGCACTGAACTATAAATGGCTTGAACTAATGAACTTCGCTCACTCTCCTGCGTACGTAGAGTCTCACACAGTCCCAAGGATCAGCGAACGGTACAAGGTTACTCATGAAGTTGAGACCCTACCGCATCCCTGTAACTATTTCTGTGCTATACTTGAAGTTAGTTTGCGGCAAACTTCATTTACATGTAAATCCCATAGCATCTTATTTCTATCTCGCATAGAATGGGTTGCCTCTTCATACGCCATGTGTGCATTCAGTTTTACCTGTAAACCACACAAGTCCCCTCGAGCCATCGTTCGTCTAGCACAGGAAAGGGTAGTCATCATCAAGGTACCGTTGCAGGTACGCACCTGTCATGCCCTGATCCGAGTGGAGGATGTAATGTAATTTTGGACAAGGTGATTCAGGTCGGGTCAATGGGCAGTTTGACCATGGACCCATGCCTATAGTTTTACGAAATGTGATGCGCCCAATGTTTTGATATGCGATAATACAGTAGTTGTAGAAACTACTGCGCGTTGGAAGTGAGACACGTGTGTGTGTGTGTGCGTGTGCCTATGTGTATGTGAGATTTAACACACGTTATATTTACGGTATATATATACATACAGACGATTCCTGCCGAGTTTCATGACTTTTTCATGTGGGACACCCTGTCTTTGATTGTCTGCACATTTAACAATGACGCAAATATTGCGTACGTATAGTCCCCCCCTAATTTATCTGCGTTAACATAAATGCGCATGACTAAACAAACACTCTTTCCATATATAGTTCCCTTTGTCCATCTTTTATTCAGCTGTATAATAAGTAGCAACATGTGTTGTTAACGCTCGTTAGATCATGTTGAATATTCAGTAAGTGTTTTCCTATGAGTTGAGTGGTAAAAGTGAAACAGATTTGGGTATCATACAATGTTTTATTTAGACACTTCATTAGTCATAGGTATGATGAATACATCAGGTGGAGCATACCGGATATGAATAAAGCCAACTTAATTCATAAAAGCCATCGCCCCTAGAATCATGATAATACATCACGCCAGTGTTTCAGTCAGAGCCACAGAGCGAGTGAGTCTGAATTGATGGATATTGAAGAAACGACTTACAGGTTAGTTTGAATATAGGCGAAAACAAATCCCGCATGGTCTTTTTTCTGCTTTGCTTATATTCGAATAGATTGATTAATCAATGTTATCACTACGAAGAATAACACCAAAGACACGTTTTTATTATCATATCGAAATTATGAATATCATCCTCTATTAGGCAGCAATGACGTACCGTTTGTGTCATTTTCAACGTTAACCAAAACACTGCCAAGAACATTTCCTGTCTACATTGGATTGACAGAGCAAGGTTACAGCGTTAGGGATAAGAATAAAAAACAAACACTTTCTCACAAAATCTTAAAAATCAACTTACTTTCAGGGTTCCATTCTTATACAGCATGTTTAAACGTTTGTGTGCCAGACGGTGTAGCGGTATACTGCCCTACTCTCACAAAAGGAAGCAAGTGACAAATTACTCTAATCTGGGTTACTGGTATTCTTAGATTGTACCCAGCATTCCCTACGGCCAAAATCTGGTCAAGAAATATTCATCTTGCTGCGAGATATTCAATCTAACATGATGTGGTGTTGCACTGATGCCAACGCAAGTAACAGACACATTTTGCTCATTTACAATAAAAATATCTTTTGTTAGTTGCTTCCTTTCGTCAGATTAGGGCAGTGCATTTAATTGTGAATAAATACACACGCGACACTCAAGGAGTTAATAAAGCATATAAATAATTGATTATCGAGCAGGTCTTAGCTTTGGCGGCTTTGTAATCGCTGACTTACAGCAGGTGTAACAACCGCATCAAAAGCCGATAAAGCGATGACCGGAAGTAACCCTAAATTCTACACATTTTTAACATGAATACATTTCGATTTCACTTTAGTCTCTGCCAAGGTCTTAACATCAAAATGGGATAGGTGCCAAACAAAGATGTACGGAGGAAAAATGACGGTCAGTGACTTAACTGAGACATATGCTAAACAAAAGGGAATAAAAAGGGAAAAGTATGACCAATGGTTCTGTGAATAAGCAGGGAGGTGTTTGGAAGGAGAAGAAACTCGAATATAATATATTCATCTGCATGGGCTCTAAAGCGTGCTCATGAATGACAAAAGCATTCCATAACCATGACAATGCACCTGTTGACAACACATAACTTTTCAGCGGTGTGGCACATGAGTTCAAAGAAAGAAAGTTGCTTCATATCCTACCATAACACATCCCTGGAATAAGTGGCCCAAAACTGGAAATGAATGAAGCTATTTCAGATATGCTGACTTACCGACCTGCTAGTGATTCATAACTATGATAACTAAGTTTACGTACAAATCCCTACTCTGACAAAAGGGAGCAACTAACAAAAAGTGACTTTTCTTGTAAATGAACAAAATGTGTCTGCCATGTACTGCGTAGCACGTCGCTTAGCCTACTTGTTCAGACTTTAAATTATAAATCTGTATCTCCATGCACGTCACAGCCTAGAACCTAGTCTATGATTTTGATCGAGAATGTTACAAGTATTTATTAGATCAGTTCATAATTACACCAAAGTCGGCAAATCCACTGAACAAATACTTCTAGACTGCTGACTGGGATTTTGTTCATGAAGCTGTATTGGATGATGGAAGTACAGACATTTTTACAGTGTGCCCGGAACAACAATAGAAGCATGTGCACATGATGGAATGTACTTTCACTACCTTCTCAGCGCTGAATAGCTATTGTCATATTTGCATGATAGTAAGTTGAAATATGTTTATGTAATCATTTTCAATGTATTATATTCTGAGCAGTGCCATGGATCTGCTGTCATTTTCTACGAGCAATAATCTGCTCATGCGCAGACTGCAATCACGAAGTGGCTAGTTTGACGCAAACTGAGACAAACAATGGTCGGATATAAACACGTCCTTGCCAGTAACTGATGTGCATCTCCAGTAGTGGTTTCTCTCTTTGTATCAGTCTGAAACCACATAAACTCTTTTAATTGCCTGTCTCGTCAGTATTTACGTCTTATTTACATGGTTCCAATTACTTTGAATCGCTACTTAAAACCAAGAAGCACGCATGGATAGCCATGATGGATGCTGAAGAAAAGGAAGAATTATAAGGCTAGTACGTCAATTAAACTGTATTACATGGGCTACTCGCAGTCATTGTGGTTTAATGGGATAAGTTTAATCAGGAAATGGACAATGCTGATTTATTCGGCATAACTCATACCTTCGTTTATCACGTCTCTCCAAATGTTTGAGAGAAAGAAACCTTGTCATGGTCAAATAACAAAAGCCAACAGAATGGTCAAAATCCAAACAACAACCCGTTATCCGTCTAGAGGTACTGATGCGAGCGACACGATTTTTGGACTTCACTGTTTGAATTGAATGGAATGTATTACAGCATGTATGATATTACATCCACAGCGCTTCTTGAAATTGCCCAAGAACTGGCAACATGTACTTTTAATATGTATTGTGATTTCCCTCGGTATCATTTCCTCAATGAAATTTGATAAAATGTGTTGAAATGTAAGCGCAGTCATAGTATTTCTATTTGCAGATTGTTTGTAATTTATGTCAGGATTTTTTTCTTTTTTATAGAAAAGTGATAATGGTATAGTTGTCTGTCTGTGGTTAATCGATTTTGTATGTAGCCTAGTTTTCAGGCTGTTGGGCATTTCTGATCCGAAGTGAAAAATCTTCTTTTCTCAATCCGTCCCAGAGCCAGAGAAGAAAGTAGAAATGACTAGTCTACTGCAGTCAGACCCGTCTATTGAAAAGTTTGATTTAGAAATGTACAACAGCCTAGAAACCAAGTCAATTTGTTGAAAGCATTCGCTTTATTAAATGAGTAGGCCGCCTATATCTTTCGGACAGGGGCCTCTATCCGCTGTCACTCAAAGCGATGACAGTCGTTAATGTAATGAATCTGCTTGTGTTCGTGTCCCCCTTTTTTTTTATCGTGAATGACGATTAATCACCTATATATATACATTTTGTACTCTGTAAGTTTACAGGCACGCTGTTTAACATAACTGTCGACAGCCGCGACTTGAGTCTGACTTGAGTCATAAAAGTACATGTCACGCTCATTATGTGAGTACAAAATTGGAGATCAGTATAATTAAAGGTAAAATGAAGTTGGTCGTAATTTTTTTTATACCAACATATCATTCTCGCAGAAAATAACCCATAATGATTGAATTACTAAGTAGTCCACTCTGTTTCAAATGATAAATCAGCATGCATACCGTACACCTATTCCAGAGCCATCTATAAACAGAGTTTGGTCAACTCGGTTTCAATAGGACACAACATGGCGCGTGTTGCTTTATTGGGCAAGCAAGAAACCGAGGTGGCCAAACTCTATATAGATGGCTCTGACCTGTGCCACGATATAGCGCCATCTAGTGGTAGATGTTCAAAATATGAATGGCTTTTACGTAGCGTAGATTTTTTTTTTTTTTTTGGAATACACCAGTTCGTAGTTAGCTCTGGAGCAAGTTTGGTCACTATGACCTTTCCCTTTTTCATTAGGATAAGCAGTTGATTAATATATCATTTCAAAAGGAGATGTTACGTAATGTGCTTACCCGACATAGCAATTTGCTATACTCAACCTCTAATAAAGGAACCATCTCAAAACAGGTGACAAGAATAGAAGGCTACGGTCTGTGAACAATTGGGAAAGCTTCTATTACATTGTTTATTGTAAACTAATTGTTGTCGTTTGGCCTGTTGTCGAATACCCCATGATTGAACACCTTGGTGTTCTTTTATAAATTGGATAACAAGCATATTCTAAAATAACTTATTAATGATGATGCTTATCTCAGTGATTTAAAAACCAACAAACTGGTTTGGTCACTATGACCTTCATCTGCTCATGCGCAAATTGTAATTACGAACTGGCTTATTGCGATTGTTCTTTAGGAGAAATTAAAATGAAAATCAAAGGAAAATTTAAATATGATAGTTATATAAAATGAAATTAAAAGGAGATAAAAAGCTCTTGATCCAAATACAAGGTTAATTTTACCCCATCCCTCTACCTGTACCATGTATCAAATGGGCGTATGAACTTTGTCAGTTCAGTCTGAAGAGATTAGAAGGGGGGGGGGGGGGAGAAGGAGAGAGAGGGGGGGATAACACAATAAACATATAAAATCCTTCTTGGTGATTTAAAGAAACCTAACACTGACGTCCGTCACATTATATTGGTGAATACGATGCATGCTTGTCTATGCGTGCATAATTTGCCCTATTTTGTCATAGTTCTGCAGGTTCCCAGAGAAAACCCCTATTTTTGAAAAAAAAAACATATTTTACAGGGAAATATCGATTCACAGAGCGACACAAAAAGCATTTTTTTTGGGTAGCGATGATGAATATGTTGTACGATGACGTTATTCCACACTTAAAACTCAGAAGGTAGATATAAGCAATATATTATGAATCATACCATGTTTTGAGTCTGTTTCTTAAAACGTTATTTGAACTAAGTCACCAGGTTTCCCTAATTGGTTGTCTAGTGTATCCCGTGAATATATAAATAGTTTTGTGTGTGCTAGACAAAAAAAAAAATTGTGCGCAATATTTTATGTGAAAATTAATGCAACATAGGGACGTTAAGTGCTACGTAAGGCATAATGTATTCAGACAGATGTATATCAGTAACTACATCTAACATTGGTTATCGGCGTCAGCTTTCGCTGGATGACGCAGAGAAATAAAAGTGGAGGATAAAACAAAATCAGGACAGAAACTGAAAAGAAACATTAATTTATCTTTCCCCTTTGTGCGTCAGAGGTACGGTTGATACATTGGAATTCTGCGTAATAGTTGTGCAAATATGCACCAAGGGCAAACAAATAGTTAAGCTAATTAATGAGAGCTCGACTTTCCGGGGAGGTAAAGCAAAATGATACAATAGCTTATGTCATGATAATGGGCCCCTCACTCATGTCAGAAATGTGGTGTGGTCATCAGTGTTTCCGGTCATTTTGAGAAATCCAGGGGGTTCCCTGGACATAAGTCTGATGTCTCACATCCTCCACACTCAAACATATCCCTGCCCGAACATATTCCAGACACGCGGTTTTGTCATCGCTTTATTATTACAACGAGAGGGGAATCCAGAAAGAATCGTACATGTGGTCAGCGCAGAACAGTAAACCGAACAGAAGTTAAGTAAACGATAAAAGCCCTACCCTGAATTAAAACAAAATATGTCTAGTTAGTCAATAAAAAATGATGATATGCTGAATATTTGATAGTGAAACTTATTTCATTAAAAATTGATTCATTTTAATGTATAACTAGGTAATGGACAAAGAGGGCTGATATGGGATGATTAAATTAAAGTTTGATTTCATGTGCATCATGTTACATAATATGGGTGTATAATAATATAATTTTTGGATGTGATTTCATCTTATTTAATTGCATTACGATATGCCAACTTATTGACAAATTATATAACCAGTGGAAAACAAATGTCCATATATGTAATGATCATGTACGCAATAAAAGATCTCAATGCCACGGATATGGGGACCTTAATTAGCACCTCATCTCTCCCTATGTTTTCTGTTTTAACTCATTGTGC
>OZ022589.1:15154271-15264271 GCA_963669155.1 Arbacia lixula
ATAAATCATTGCTTGTACTCATGAATGAAATAACCCAACCAATCAACCATTTAATTAATCGATCAATCGATCAATCAATCAATCAACCGATCAATGAACTAATCATTGATACTAATCAACCAATCCACGACATAGATCAGTTTTGAACTGGCTGAAAGAGTCATCTTGTAAATCACAACTCATAAAACTACACATGATGGTATAATGAATCATAATCCGAATGAACAAATGCACGTTCCCCCTTCTCGATACGACATTTGCAATTTCCCTTTTCAAATCGTTCGAGCCGAGACATTGCGCTGTACTCGTAACCAGCTGTCGTGCTGTACATACACATACATGACATATGTCATAATGTGTATCAACCGTAAACGCAGTAATTGATTGCCTAGCTATTTCATGTTCGCAAAACCAGAGTGACATTCCTGTTTTTCTATGCTATACATAATGTAGAGTGATGTCCAGACGGTTTTAACCTGCCTTACGCAAAAAAACAATCGTAACTTTTACCCATTTCCGTTTTGGTAATAAAAAAATAGTGCAACGAAGCTATAAATCTTTACTCCCATTGTTCTTTGATTTATAATACATTATATTTTACCATATTCAATGCATCAACACAAAGATGGCTCATGATGTACGATACAATACAATCTGGATAATACATTTCCAATTACAGTCAACATAGTACAATTTATTATGATGACTGTAATAGGAAATGTACTGAATTAAATAGTTCGTTTCCAGAGGCTTGAAATAAAATGTGTATATTAATGATAAAATCTCTTATTTTCTTAAAAATACAAACTTAGGATAATATTTGCAAGTGCATGTTTGTTATGCTGAGGCGCTGAATAAAACCATACACGTACATGAACAACTTACCTCCTAATCTTAAACCATAACTGTATTCTTTATTAACCCTAATCCTAATCCTAACCCCTACATTTGTGTGTGTGTGTGTGTGTGTGTGTGTGCGTGTGTGTGTGTGTGTGTGTGTGTTTGTAGACGAAAATGGAAATAGACAAAAGAGGAATAGACCAGTCGATCATACGTCGTTTGATCGCACGCAGACTAGACGGGGGACTTGATATGAGTACACTGCTATGACAAACAAAACGAGCGGCAATATATCACGTGGGTTTACCTAGCATGTTGGCTTATTGGTCTTGTGAATACCGCGGAGTCCGGGGTGCTGATTTATCTGGCAGCAGACCGTTTCAAACAAGTCCATATGGAAACAAACTTCCCTAACGAAGACTTAAAGTTGTCTTTGGTGTGTGGATATGAGTGTGTATATGTACGTGTGCGTGCGTGTGTTTGGATGCTATAATAAGTGACTGCGCTTGCTGCCACAGCAATCAGATATAACTAGTAGAAATGTACATGTGGGGGTCATATGAAACTGACACATAGTAATAAAAAGTGTGAGAGCCATGTCTGGCTGTATAACCAAGGATGTTTAGAGAAATGGATATGCCCAACGCTTTGAATGAGGTGCTCAACCGCCACGTATTATTAATGACCGACAGCTGGTATTACCAATGAAATGCATGTCTCTTGTCCACCTGGATTTTACAATTTGCTGACTTTTCTATGGCAACCTACAATTATATTATATATATATATTTCATTATATTTATTGCCAGTATCACTTATTAGAACAGCATTTGACGACTAAATCTCGAAGAATGCGTTATGACACTGCACACACATTTAAACTGATATCATATCATATTTATAGTCAGTATCGCTTATTGGAACATCATTTGTCGATTGAATCTGGAAAGATGCGTTTTGAAACTGCGCAAGCATCTAGGTTGTGTATTTTGACCCAAAATCTTCGGCGCACTTCTGCCTATTTTGTTTATGTTCAAATCCAAGCAAAATAATTATCATCCAGAGAGTCGCTGGTATGGAATATGAGATCAACGAGAAATCCAATGTAAATTCTTCTTCTGTGATTTGAAGGAGTGTACTATCTACGTTGCGGGTATAGTCCATCCTGAATTTAATTTGGTTTCAATAAAAGCAGAAACACGAAAGATACATAATAGTGAATGTTTGACGGAAAATCGTCAAAGAATAAAAAAAACTTGGATCTTCTATTTTGTTTATTTTGTGACTTAAAGGGCATATACTGTACTGGGAAGGCAAAAAAGCCTTCAAAATGTAATTGTTAGCAATCTTCTTGCCCATGGTCTTAAATTCATGTATTGTCTATTTTAGAAGCTTGCTGAAAGTTGAATACATGAATTTAAGACCATGGGCAAGAAGATTGCCAACAATTATATTTTGAAGGCATTTTTGCCTTCCCAGTACAGTATATGCCCTTTAACGTGCGAGGTCCTCTTCAAATATGTTGTGTACACTTTTGTTGTTGAAAATATCAATTTTATTTTATTGAAGCCAACTTAACTTTAGGTTGAACTATCCCTTTAATTCAACGGCTAATGGTACTCCACGAACTGTAAACATCCTTGGTATAATTGCGATGAATGACATATCATTATGATAACGTCGCAACAAAACATAATCATGACTTTAAAGTAAATTATTTTGTTGGTTTGCTCTCAATGATTTAAGATCGCACTATCGACCAATTAATGAAACTTAACCAAACAAGGACGTTCTTCAGAGCGTAATCCTCTACACATTACCCTCGAAATGGCCAGGCCAAGTCTAATTGTTCTATTTATTCGGATAACTGTCATTGTGTATTTCAATTGATTCAAGGATTGTATTTCCAAATGTTTTGATTGTGTAAACAAAACATATCTACACTTACTACTATTATATGAGTTAATCATATTACTACATGTACGACGAAAACGCGATAGTATTACGCCTAGCTGTAACACATCTCTCTCTCCCTCCCCCCCCCCCTCTCTGTCTCTTACACGTTCTCCCTGTTTTGCTTTCCTTTTGCTTTTGTAAAAGAAAACATGTCTTCAGACAATGTTTGACATGTTTGATGCATGTGAAATGTTAACGCGTCATAAAGCAAACACTCGCCTGCTTAAACAACTAGAAACATTATCCAGCCAGAATGGGCTGGGGAATCGTATCGTAAAGCAGAATACATGTTGAAGATCATAGTGGTATCATATATAATACAAAAAAAAAAACATTTAAAGATTAAATGAATGAAAATATGACATTTGCCTTTGTAAGCTTCAAACGCTCAATCTATCGAACTGATGCTTCTTCTCTAACCATTATATTCAATAGTTGAGTTGATAACGTTTTTTTTTATTTGATATACTGTATTATACACAGTATGAGCTAACATATCATTTAATGGGGCATATGATTATAAAGAAATGAAGATGAATCGCTGAATAATATCTGCTATTAGATAAATAACCATCCATCTTCATTTTTTTAGTATCGCTCGCCCGAAATGTAAGTAAATGCATGAAAGTCGTGAGGCGAGATTGGCCGTGATGTGACATGATTGATGAGGGGGGACTAAAGGACAAGAATGGGGAGGAAAGTGACCGATGATCGAAAGTGATTCCATAGCTTGAGTGAAAAAAAAAGAAGAAGAAGTGATTGAATGGCACCCTGAGGCCGTCGATAAGGAGCAGAGTGTGAGCTAGCCTATGCTCTCAGGCGGTCGAGTGTTTTATTTTTTCTTTCGTCGTGAGCTGGTGTAAACATATGCGAGTCTGGATACCTAGCCTAATCGCTGTTTCTTCTTTCTGTGGCTGAAAGAGAGAGAGAGAGAGAGAGAGAGAGAGAGAGAGAGAGAGAGAGAGAGAGGGGGAGAGAGAGAGAGAGAGTATGAAGGATTGTCCGTATGACCAGGCTTAAATGTAATTGTAGCATGTACTATAGGTTAACTAATAAGCCCATAGCCTGGATCCTAGACTAAGCGTAATGTTGGATGTTCACGAAGGGAGGAAGGGAGTTCATGTTCATGTACTGGGAAACAGCAAGGGAACGTGTTAAGGGAGGCACAACCCCAGTAATAATTGGGTGGGGGTTTGGTGTAAATCTATACAAGGGAAAATTGAGGAATATTTTAATTTTAGAGTGCAGATCAAAGATATATATGGAAGATGATATGACGGGCAGAGATGGTAAAATACAGTAACGATTATAACCAATGGAGAGAGAGAGAATGAGAGGGCGGGGGTAGGGCGTGAGTGTGAGAAAGATGTACATGCAGAGATATAAGGAGTGTCTGCGTGTGTCTGTGTATGTATGTCTGTATGCATTTATGGGCGTGTTGCACGTGTGTGTGTGTTTGTGTGCGGGTGTGTGTGTGTGTGTGGGGGGGGGGGGGGGTTGCTTGTTTATCTACATACTACATGACTTCGTAGTATTAAGTACTTCATCGTCATGATCGTGTTCATTGCACATTCAATCTAACTGGCGTGCGTCAAAAAAGGTCAGTGCGCCAAGACTGACGCAATAAAAGCAATACGAACCAGTGCATAAAATCATGAAGAAGCTCTATCTCCAGCTCTAGCTCTGAACCCCCCCCCCCCCCCCCCCCATATGTCTGGACATACTCCATGAGGCATGTTACCACTACGTGCCGTCAGATCTCACACCTCATGATAATTTCATCCATTAAAGAGTCACGAACCGTAGGCACTGGCTATGAACACCGCGTCTTTCCCGCCACATATGGTCGTTATCAATTAATTCCCGTACGTCGCTCCCTAGAAGCCAAAGAATTGCGTCTTTTAATTGAGCGGTTGCGACTATGCCCTCGCTTTTCTCGTAATCAGGGTGACTATAAGATATGAATAATTAGGAACAGGTTGGCAATTTTCTTCGAAGAAAGGGCATCCACGTTAATGTCTGTGACTTATTGACGAACATTCGCAAGAATATAACGACTTTCTTTTGAATATAAATCACATGCTCTCCGGCGCGATGGTAGGGTATGACAGCGCTGGAGCCCGCTAACTACATATTGATTAAATGTTTGATCGGAAAAGACGACGGTTGGGAAGCTTCTGTCAAACATCGGCGATAGGACAGAAAATCATTGTTTAACAAAAATGCACTGCGGCTGTGGTTCGGCGAATGTGTTTTTACGCGCCCGGTTTTCAGACTGTTAGGTATTTCTTAAAATCAAACTGTTCCAGAAAAGTTAGTCTGACTGCACATTAGACTAAACGCTTCATAGTTGCTCTACGGCTCGCCCGACTATGATGAACCGGGAGATGGTGAGAAGAAGTCTTGGCAGAAGAGGTCTCAAAAGAATATTTATTTTGTTTGGTAGTTTAATGATACGGTGATTCGGGTGTAATATTATGGATTTGTATTGTTCAACAGTCTTAAAATTTGTTCAGCAGTCTTGAAATTAGACCAGGTGCTAGTAGATATATGCGCGTGTGCGTATTGGTATCTTCGATGTGATATATTCCATTATATATATTGTATCTTGTCTTTCTTCCTCCACATGATACCGATTTATAAGGCAGCAAAACGTTCAGGTTCTGTAATGCCATTGTATCGAGCTCCGTGTATCCTTCCTTGCAAGCACTCATGATGATATTGCACTGCCTAGAAACCAAGTTGTAAGATGCTCGGAATGATACGAAATGACCGTCCTGTAGTGAGGTGGTTAAGCAAAACAAAAAATATGAGATGAATTGTGCACTTTTTTGTCTACGAGCACCAAATTTGTTACATATGTGTAGAATTATATACTTAAAACAATTGCATGTAGAGGCATTTAAAATTTTGTCCTTGATGTCTAGGGTTAGGGGATGGGTATTAGGGTTCAAGATTTTCCAAGATGGTGTCGAAAATGGCTGTCGAACTAATGTATTTAGCTCCATACTGTTCTTCTTTTACATACAAGCACGAAACTTGGTAAATGGGTTTAGAATTATAAAAAGAGAGGCACTTAGACATTTTGATCATGGGGGCTACTTTCCAAGATGGCCGCCAAACCAATATGTGCATAACGATGTCATTAAAGTGATACGACAATGTTAAGTCACAGAAGAGAAGTATGTGTGACCTGAAAACCAACCCCAAAACGTAACATGGCCCAAACTCATAACATGATTTAAGATATACGCATTAATTTCAATGACATGTTTGAAACGATTTTCAAACATATTTATTAGGAGTTATGTGTTTTATCACTGAGATTTTTCTCCAACTGAATTCAAAACATTGGCTATGAAAATGATAAAACATGACGTTCAAAACCATTTAAGATATCAAAAGTACATTGTAGTTGATATCTTAGTTGTATTTGTTGCATTTGCAGTTATTTGGTAGATTTATTGATTTATGAAAGTATTATATATGTCCTCTCCCATATAATTATAAATATGAATGGGTACTGATAACCCTGACTGGCTAGACTCGACCCTATGCACATACCCGGCCACGCAATTACATAATTGGCTGGACAGTCATATCCACACTTCCAAAAACCATCCCTGGACAGTGAACCGTACAGAATCAGTGTATATACGTCTTATTTAGGGCATTCTTTTACCGAACAGACATCTCTAATTCGGCTTCTAAGTTCAGAGGAGCCCGATGCAATCTCAGCGGATCCAACGGCATATTAAACAGAGACTGATTGTTCGGTTCGTGAACATACATGTTGCATTAATGGACACATGTTAGTTGGAAGGCTTAGGGGATTCACAACGAAAAAAGGCACGGCTAGACGAAAACAAAACAATAAAAATGTAGGACTTGACCTAGATACATAATTTGACATGAGACATTCGATTTTTTTATTATAGATCTAGACAGAGAAACGCATTCTCATAACATCCGCAACTAGGTTCGGATCAAAGTTCTGTTTTGTGTCGCAGGTCTGTTTTCCTTTACTCCCTCAATAACATTCGTTCTCTATCCCCCTTTTAGTTTCTCTAGGATGCGTGTAGTAACTTCTTTTATATATCTTTTAGTCGTTTTATCATGCTTTATTACTTCCTTCATCTCATGCACTTTCGCCGGTTGTATGTTATTTCTTTTACCCCAAAAGGAATTGCTTTCAATAAACACATAACGTTGCATCGCTCATTGGTGAACTAAAGACCACAATATTATTATGGCCTTCTTCTTGTTTCAAAACTCAATTCGTATTCATAGCTGACAGCTTCAGAGGTAGGCTTAATACATACACGTATTTTGTTATTTGATCCTCCTCATTTCTGCTTTCATCTCGCACCTCTGCTCAGTAACGCCCGTTTGTGTCACGTCTGGGGTTATTCTTAACTTCAGACATTGGATTAAAGATGCCTAAAAAAAAAAACAGCTTGGAAACTACGCTAACTTCGTGTACGAACTTTGTCGAGCGATCAACCAGTGAGTCTGCGCAAATGCGAAGCCTAGCTCCAATCAGGTCTATGCAGACTTTCTGAGATTAAGACCGATAAATTAATGGCAAGACAGGCGCTATGTTCATCTTCCAGATTTTTAAGATAATGGCGTAATTGACAATGAGCGAGGTTGTGCATACAGGTTTAGGCCAATTAAGGCTGCCGTATTAGACGTATGTTGCTCTTGGTCGACTTTAATGTAATAAATTAATATACGGCAGATAATGTACTGATAATATACGACGCTCGGTGGAGCGTAGGAATGGTACAAGACTTTATTCAGGGTTTCTGTGTGTTCTGGATACACACGAGTTTTATTTTTAAAGAGGTTTAAAAAGTAAACGTTCATATTTAATTGTTCGGAATAAATATACACAGGGCATGTACAGACATGTTCTTAAATCATTACTCATTCTGCCACTGCTATAGGAATATGTAAATACAATTACTCTGCTGTTATGCGCTATACAGAAAAATGTATTTCAACGAGATTTTAAGTGGCGCGTGGTTGTCGTGGCATATACAACTTCAAGTTGAAACAAGTTTGAGGCCGTTCTGAGCAACACTTTGATTTATGCGGAGGAAGCCGACTCAATACCATTTATTTGAATCATTGGAACATATGGTTGGCACTATGAATCATGGGATATAATGGTATGTGCTTGAAGTGTTCGTTGTCGGCTGGGATAATACAAATTACGAAGTGCAAACTCTGGGGGGAGCGTTTAGTCGTGGTGATATACGGCCGATAATGTACTGATAATATACGATGCATTTTTCTTGTACTCATCTGGTTCAATGTCATCATATTTCACTCAGGACTTCCAATTGGTCTGGGCAGTCTTTCTAAGAATGAGATTGCGACAAAACTAGCAAGCCAGGATTTAGAGTCATCTTCCAGATACACGTTTTGAGAAGATGTCCTAATTGGCAATGATTTAGGTTGTACACGCCGCTTAGGCCAATTAAGGATGCGTTATGTTGCTTCTGTCCGACCTTCATGTAATAAATTAATGTACTGCGGATAATGTACTGATTATCCGCAGTACATTAATTTATTACATGAAGGTCGCTTTCTACTGGTCCTTTTCTGTTGCTACGTCATCATATTTCTCTCAAGCCCTTGCTCCATAGAAAGGGAGACAATTCAGCGAACATTGTGCGATTAAAATTTGGGCAGATCGCTCAGCAGTCTCTACGACTCCCCAATACCCTATTTAAGCATCAATCAATGACTTCTTTGAATATCGGAAGGGGGTCACGAGTAAACGGTTGGCCCACTGGTCTGTGTGTGTGGACAATGATGAGACAAATACACACATACACACACAGTACCATCGTTCTAAAGGAGTGACAGCACAAAGGCTGCAATAGTATTGATGAGTCGTTAAATTCAATAATTGGATTAAACTGCTTAGGAATTGATCAATAACGAGCGTTTCATTAAGCTCCGTGCGCAATGAAACGAGATGTTTAGATTGCTGTCCTGGTTACACTCTTTAGGCTGCAAAACACCATATCAAATACCACAATATGATTGGGCAATAGACTACCAACCGTGTCTATCTTCAAAATGCTCCATCATTAAATGAGTATAATGATGTGTAAGTTAATACACCAATCACGCAACGATTTTCAACTAAAATAACCTTCGTTGTCATGGTTGCCGGATGTGGAGTGTGACTATAGTTTTTTTGATGCACTGCTTTAATGGTCACTAACTATGCTATGCTATGTCTGAACACATAGGTAAAGCATCCTCCCTTTTTATCCTCGTTATGTGTGGTAGAGAGGGGAAGATACTGGCGGCTAGTCTACAGGTAGATATACATGTGTTATCGTGTAGCACTAGATAGACATAAACAACCCACAGAACCAAGCCTTTGATTATCCATGTTCGTAGTGTCGTAATTCTCAATGTCACCGTCATATGATAATGGTAACTCTCCTATTTATAAAACCTGTTAGTTTATATTGAGATATATTTCAAGTAAACGAATTTATGGGGACACAATAATCTCCTACTCCCATCACCAGCTTAATGGCCCGGTGTATGAATTATCCCTCGTGAAATACTGTTCTTTGATGTCATATCTCCTTACGTTAGGAGTCTCATCTCATATTCATTGCCAATATACTTTCTGTTTGGTCACAACACAACGTGTGCACTGTCTTACACGACAGTAGACATGGTAGACACCGTATTGTCCTCATCTAGGTAGATTCTTTCGACGCGTTATTGATATTTTGGGGATCTTTCGTTATAATGTGTTGTTCCGGGCTAGATGCTAAATTAAGTGGTTTATGATAACGTAGCGGGGTCTTTTGTACCTGTAATCCACCGGTTTTCATGTAACGACCCTCATACGCATCCCTTGGAAATTTGGATGATAGGCTTCGGTAATAGCGAACTATGTAATATCTTTTAGCACGTGAAGATAAAACATAGGGAATGTATGGGTATAGGTGAAAGAGATGGGTGGAGAGAGAGGGGGGGGGAGAGGGAGAGAGGGAGAGAGAGAGAAAGAATGAGAGAGAGAGAGAGAGAGAGAGAGAGAGAGAGAGAGAGAGAAAGAATGAGAGAGAGAGGGAGAGAGAGAGAGAAAGAGAGAGAGAGGGAGAGAGGGAGAGGGAGAGAAAGAGAAAGAGAGAGAACGAGAGGGAGGGAGAGAGAGAGAGAGAGAGAGAGAGAGAGAGAGAGGGAGAGAGAGATAGAAGGGCGGGGTACCATGTGTGAAGGATATATTTAAAGTAACGATTTAAAAAAATGTGATAATTGGCAGATTTTACTGTCATCATTGTTAAACAATTCATAGTGAAAAAAAAATCAGAATATAAATGGGCGTTTATGGATCAGTTGGTAGACACAGTACATGTATTATTTGTACACGTGGATCCTTTCGTGTCTTCCTTTAATAACCAACCTTCACGCCAAAAGAAAACAACCCTCTACAACTACCACATTAACGCGATGAAAATGTGATAAAATATTGCATGCAGCTGTTTCCAAACAAATTTGGACGCGGGCTGTTTTGGCACGATTTCGCGTACCAAAGACCGAACCTGTTATTGTAACCTTCAGAAAAGGTTTATTAATATCCTTACAAAGTATGGTGTGAGTGTACAGTATGTGCTTGTACATGTGCGTATGAGCTGCGCAACATTGGTTTCAATGGTTTCAAAGCAAGTTTTAGGTTAATGTTTCCTGAAATAAAAAGATGCAAAGAAGCTGATTGGTTAAAGTTTGAGCCAAATCTAGCCACAAATATTAATATTTAGAAATAGAATGTAAAATCGTTAGCCCAAGCACCTCATTGGTAGGTAAATTTGGTCACATAATGGACAGTACAACGTATTGCGAGATCGGCGGCAGTGTCTAACACAAAAATATTAAATTACATTGAATTGAATTGAATTTGTATCCACTGATTTCCATTACATGAAAATGATTTACACGTTTGTACAAATGTAAAAATATGGCATATAGATAAACAACACACACAGAAACGAACAACTTACGAGAAAGGTTAGTATGAGATGACGGTGAAACAAAAAAGCTAAAATCGGATAGTAACGAAAAAAAAAAAAACCCAGTCTACCCGTAAGTCTTCAGTGTTGACTACACCAGGCGCACATAATAGCCGGTGCCATAATATCAGTTAATTAGTTTTCAAAGTCCAGCCAAAACAGTACGAGGGATATTGTTAAATCATTCGTCATAAAATGAGAGCTAATGTGTGTTTTTTTTAAAGCCTTTTATATAGATATGAAGCATGATAGCAAACAGGATACGCTTGCAGACTCGAACGTATAATCCATTAACGATGCCTCGCGTCATTCAATAACCTTCAGTCACACAAGGTCAACATGATGAGAACACCTTCCCAACTGCTGACTGTTAGTCATCCACTATTTTCTTAACCACTTGTGCAAACCTCTGCCTGCCTCTCACATTTCATTTAGCCTGTATTTAAAGATGGCCCGTCCCTTTTACAAACATCTGCAAACATGAAAGTTTGCACATATTTAGCAAGTATCTTAGGGATACTAACTATGAAATGTTAAGGTCAGAGGTACTATAACTCCCTTGAATAAATGAAAATCTCGAGTTTATTATTTTTTTAATAGAAATTACGACTATTTTCGTGGTACAAAAAAGAATTCTCGATCAATTTTAGAAGACTATTTCCTCAAAACCGAATATTACGCTTGGTCGATTCCAGGGAAAGGTTATACATGTATAGCCACTCTCCCTCAAATGATGACAAAATTAGAGAACTGTCAGAATTAGGCCTGCAAAAGGGACGGGCTACCTTTAACCACACAGCTTTATGCGTCACTTTTGTGATAATGATAGGCATGATACATGCAGGATGATGATAAAACTCTTTACAAAAAGACGTTGCAGATAGTACACTCTAAGAAAAAAGGGTTCGTTTCAGCACCATTTTTTTCACAATAGCGGCACCATTTTTGCAACAGCATTTTTATTGCTCATGGGCACCAGTTTGACATAGAAAAGGTTCTTGTCAGCGCCGTTTTAGACAATATGGTGCTGCATGATAAGAACATTTCTTACGTCAAAATGATGATCGTAAGCACCCAAAATGGTGCCGCTATTGTGATAAGATTGAGCACCTTTTGCGAACCTTTTTTTTCTTCTTAAAGTGTACCCGTGTCACTGACACTGTGTTACCGTTCGGCTTTGAGTGTGTATTACCCACTAATACACACAAAGCCAATAAATTTTAAGTTTATCTGGCAAAGGAAGGGTTAACCTTTAAATAGCGCACGGGGGCGACTCGAATCCACATCGTTAGAGCCCCCCGCCCTACTCCTTATGTATCTCTTCGTATATCACCCCCTCTCCCTCTCTATCTCACACACACTTCCATTATCTCCTGTATCTGTAGCCCTTTATCTTTCCTGTAATGAATAGCATGACTGTAAACCTATATTTGTTTCCCTATCTCAGCCCCCCTCCTCCCCATCTTTCTATTCCCTGCCCCCCTTTACCTTCCCTGTACTAATCTATTTAGCTTTCTTTCTTTCTTTCTTTCTTTCTTCTTTCTTGCCTCCCCCCCCCCCCCCACACACACACACCACCCGCACTTTCTCTGTTTGACTGTCTCACTCTCGTATGCGTTTTCCAACTGCACCGCGAATAATGCTAATTTTCATTGAAGCGATCCGTCTGTCATCCAGTCACTCAATCAGTAAGCCAGTCAGTCAGTTAGCCAGTCAATCCATGGTCAACAGATCGTTCAATCGTTCCGTCCGCGCAAATGAACACTACTACAAAACTGAGCACATAATAGGGGCGTCAGACCGTCGATTTGCGTCACTTTGTTCCCAGGGTCACTTTGCTCCATGCTGCTATAAACCCTTTTCTCTTGCCTACCCCGACTTTGGCTGCCTGAAGCCCCAAACCGTTTAGCAAGCATTGTAATAATATTATCGATTCCATTCGGACGTGTCTCACCTCACGAGCAGAGAGGACTTGGCAATCGTGACAATGGACACGCATGCATGTTTGTATCTGAATGGAGACTAATTCCTGGCTGGACGTTGCTGATCAGAAGGAGTTAAAGGAATTTAATACGCAGTGGTAAGTTACATTATTCATGATCCATAGTATTCATATATACTGGTGTGTTTGTTTATGTTTGGCGTATGCTCTACGCGTAGAACAGATAAAGTGTTGCGCCTGTTCAGTGAAAGTGCATCGCCTAGGGTTTACGTTGTCAGCTGAACTCGCATTGTTCCATCGGGGAGTTGAATGAGCCCTTCTTTTACACTCACACGCCCCTCTGTATGTTCCCTTCCGTTGTCATGGTTGTGTTATGTTGGGGAATGCAGGATATTAATGACTGACTTCAAGGTAATCCGTTGGTCACTCTCAATGGTAAGATCGTGATTCGAAAAGATCAAGCCTTGTGCGTTTTCGCACCTCACAATTTATGAGAACACTCCGTCCCTCGGATGGAGGTCCCGTGTACACGTGGCCTATCCTATCCACGTTAAAGACCCCACATCACTTCTCGTTTTAAGAGCAGGGTGAAAACAAGGTGGAGTGGACAAAAAGCCTATAGGAAAGCGAATGAGAGATGCCGGTCCCTCGTGGTTCACCTCTTTTTCGATGTATGTATGTTAATGTTGTTGTTTTTAAAGTGATGTGTTGGAATAAAATTAAATGTTTGTCTTAAAAAGAATATGGTTATTTAAGGTACAAACGGTATCAAATATGCATTACGAGTGCCACACGAAATACTACTAATACTAATAATTGTTGATCAAGTACCATAATTAGTCTAGTATGCAGGTAGATAGATACTCAGCTGTGTCTTCCTTCTCAAACAGTGGGTTTTTTACGGTAGAACTAGTGCTTTGATGCGAGTTATGATGTCTCAATCGGGAGGCATCAAAAGTAATGTACTTGTAGCAGATGTATGGAGCTTCAGATTCGATCATTGAGCACGTGACTTACTATCAAGCATGGATTTGTGTATGTAAGCTAGGGAATGCTCACTTTCCGTTATATGCACACAGGCATTGCACGTTTTTATAAGTGATATGTTGCTATTAGCAACCACAAAGCTTGTCAGAGCGCATTCCACTGTTACAAAGGTGAGTGTACTAATGCTGTGTTAATTCGCTATTAAGGGGGTTACTGCATATGTGAATGGATTACGAAACCAGGTTATCACGTTTACTAGGTTGCTTGCTTTGAGGGTAATTGATAGCGCTAATCCCATCAAATCAAGCCCAATACACGCACCCTTTTAGTCAAACAACACCTCTCATGCGTATTACCCTCGTTGATCTAACGGGATTATCTCATTGACTTATATCGATCCACTTCAGGCTAGACCTCGTGGAGGGGATTAGTTGATTATGGATCCCCTCTCGAGTCCCAATTGAACATCGATGAGCTCAAGGACGGGCCCGGTGGGGTTTGTATTGGGGGTCAACACGAATCACTCGTGCTTTCTTTACACGCTGAACATCGGACATTGTCTGTTTTTGAATCATTTATGTGTACAATTTGTCACATACTGTTGCTCGGTATTCATTCAATCAATCAATCAATCAATCAATCAATCAACCAATTGCATGCTTGGGTGGGATCCTATCCTTCAATTACAGTTGTTTGTAAACGCTTAAATGCACCCATCCATTAATAATGATATGATTGGTATGATATATAATGTACCTATAGGCCTACCATTAGCTACCTAGTATACATGGTATATACCTTTCCATGGTATATACCATGTATATATCATGGTGTATACATGGCATATACCACGGAAAGGCTCTGTATTCAGGCTGCACACATGCATGGATATCATTTTGTCTTCATCATCAGTATCATCGAGTGTAAATTTACAATTGCAATGTGCTAAATATATAGAAACGGGTATGCAGACAACGGGGCATATATTAAAATGTTTGATGTAGGGTACAATTTATGCAATCGACTTTTGTTATACTAATTCCTACTATTTTATTGCTGAAACAGTATATGTAAATATCTGTTAATATCCGTTACTAGCATGTCGAAAAAGTACAATTATCATACGCTTGGACTGAAAACAAGAAGAAGTACAGGTATACTTATAGGCTCCACTAATTTTACTTTCAGTTGTAAATTGGCAATAAAAAAATAGTTTGGGAAAACCCCGAGGAACGGCACATCATTGCGTTCGACCCACAACTATAAAATTGGCGTGTATCGAGTGTGATAAACAAGCGCCAACCAACAACAGCGACAACAACAACAACAACAACGTTTGAAGTTTCATCGGCCCGAGAAGGAAACAAAACTATCGGCCTATTTATCATCTTTAACTTTATATGTACCTGCGTCTGTTTATTTATATATCATCCAGTCATTTTTCTTTCAAATCAATCTATGTTACTTTAGCTGTTTTTGATTGAGCATGTTTTGAGATATTGTAAATTGCCACGCAATGACCCAGTTCGTAGATATACCATTGTTGGACAATACACTGAATCAAATATTACTATAATGCAGACTGGGGCATGCTCATGTATCTGTGTCGGGGGATGGATGTAAAAACATTTTACAACGTGCCTATAGCAACAATAGAATCAGATACACATCGTGGAACGTTCTTTCACTACCTTCTCAGTGCTGAATGTGTGTTCTCGTATCTGCATGAAAATGCGTCTAAACTTGGTCAACCATCTAAAGCATTTCTATTCAAATACATGTATGTGAGTGATTCAAATTACCTGGGGTCACTCGTATCCATGGTATCAGCAATGATCTGCTCATGCGCTCATTGCAACTGCTAACTGGCTTATTCAGCTGTGACTGCGAGATGAGGATATTGAAAACTGAACTGAATTGAATTGAATTGAATGATAGTGGAACGATTTTGCCGCGGTCCAGGTCCGGCAATCTATACCGCTACAATTCACTCCGATTAAGTAGAACATATCACACTCAAGAATCATAACTCATTTTTATTGGATTTCACTATTTCAAATATTTAGATTTAAGGTGATAATGTTATTAACATTTGACCGTAGCAATACACAAAGTAGAGTGCAAACGCTACAAGCATGATAATGCATTAATAACAAACAAGAAATGTTGATTATGGTCAATACACGTACGCGACAACCGGCAATGGCGACGATACGTTACGGACAGAACTAGCTTCAACAAAATAAACCGTGTTTTCAAGGGCACTGACCTATATGCAGTTACGGTTCATTTAATTCCATCGCAGAAAAGAAGACATTCCTAACAGGAATGATGATTAAAACAACACAGTACTGGATTCATCATGATCCGGATAATACACAAACAGTTGAAATGCGATCTCCTTTGTATTTCTGATGGTACGTACTTGTAATAATAGACTCTATATGCCTTTGTATATTTGAGAATTACCGGTTTATATTTCAGTTTTGATGGATGCATGCTTTTCGCTGATCATAAAATCCACGAGATTTGAACTGACACCATTTTTTGTTATCCCGAAAGGTATGAAGCGCAAAAGGTTAACGAAAAACTAGGTTGTCATAATGGTATGGTTACCCAAATAGCATGATGTATATGCAGTACGTATTTTTTTTTGTCGTCTTGTATTTCCCAATGTGAATGAATAATATTGTTTAACCAATGTATGTCAACACACAAAGTCGTTTCTGCCTGAAGCATCATTAATTGATTATGACACTGTTGAAGCAGTTGCTAGTGGATTGCAAGGTGTGATATACAGTGGATATTGTTGTCTTTAAATTTATCATCTGATACACACATCTGGGGGATACAATTTGACAAGAAGGGATAAGGTCAGTAAATATTCACAGGATTATTTCAAAAATAATGATTTATTGAATACGATGGAGCCTGCTTCTAAACGATGACATGATCCTTTGACTAAATTATGTGTAGATTTCAGCCCAACAAAAGTGTCAAAAGTCCTTTCTATAACATAAAGTGCTTCCCTTACATTTGGCAGAAAAGAGTTAGATTTACTACACAGTTTGGAGACAAAATCAAACTCTATAAAATATCGCGTGAACCACCTGTCATTTTTTTTTAATGTGAAAGGTTCAGGGTAACTCCTGTCCAATAAATTGATCTACATAAAAGTAGAACTATTTCAGAAACAGAGCACATCAGTGAATGTGTTCATGAATGAGCGACCGCTATTTATTGTGGAACGGTAAAATGGCAACCGGACCTTGAAGCTGTGATGTCAAAGGCTCACCTTCCGGTTATTTCTTTGCATGTTATGATATTGATAATTCCCACTTTTCCTCAATGTACTGGGATTTGCTAATACAAATAGCTTGAATGTTCTGAAACAGTCAATTCATGAAACGTCATGTGTTTTGTTAGCTAACCGAGGTTCGTGTTTGTTCGTAAGTGGTAAGGCCTCACAGCACCCCTGCCCCTCTTTTAACATGTACCATGCTCCGGCAGACGTATTTGTCATTTAAATAATCGCATTGGCTTGCCTTTTTCATTTAATACAATAATGATTAGATATTTCAAATGTGCCGTTGTTCTTAAAGATACATGTAAATATAAAACAGATATATTATATATATATATATTGATAGAAACACCTTTCCACGCACAATTTGATACACACTTACTGTGCGTGGTAAAGCAATCTGAAAAGCCAGGTGTACATGAAACAAATAATCTCGGGGTAGCTTTTGCCCTTTTCCTACTCAACACCACCACAGCCCCCCCCCTTTCTCCCAAACCCCCTTTTCCCACCTCTCTCCTCAGCTCCTAGTTTTGTCTTAATTGTTATTACCTCTCCTCCTTTTACTTCCCCTTGTCTCCACGTGTTGTCCTGTCTTCTTTCAATGTCTCCGTGGTTCTAGCCCTACCCTTTTCCTTTCTCCCCCATCCCTCTCCCTCCCCGCACTCAACAGACGGCCTCCCCGTTCTCAATCACTCACTGCAGTGTTTTCATTGGCTCACGAGCAGAGTCCAACATTCTCCATTAATCTGGGATAGGTCAAGACACTATTTTCTCTTGTCTTACTTCTTCTGCTTCAACCGTCGTCATTCTCCGTCTAGGTAAATAGCTTGAGAGACTAATGGCACATTTATTTTGCATGGCCTGCTGGCTTTGCAAAACCTTTAGTTCTCTCGCCGATTTTTATTGATCTTTCAGCCTTTCTTCGTTGGGAAAAGATAAGCTTTATTGCCTGTTTCCCCTTGGAATAAGACAAAGACAGTAGAGTTAGTTTATGCATATAGGCCGATTATGTCAAATACCACTATATACGTCTTGCACGTAAGTAAATCGATGTACAATGTAAACGAGATAACTAATCTGTTAATCGCATTTCATAAAACAAAACACAATCGATAAGTATCCAAGCTTGTCAATTGGAACTTAATTAAGAAACAATTGTGTAATACATGGTTTTAGTAAACATTCTTTCTAATCATGGTAATGGTGATTTAGTCTTAAATACAACAATGTCTCATTTTCCCATCCTTTGGGGAAAAGAGACTCTCGTCTGACTTACTATACCCTATACCCCGTGCCGTTTGTTTGACAGTCAGAGTTTAACAAGGGGATAGGGGCATTTTGATGAGTACTTGAGTTAATAGCTCACAGCAAATAGGTCCATGTAAATTTTAGCAACAAAATCATAATAAACACTAATTAAACCCTCAATTGTAGGGTCGTTTATTGTTATCTTGTGTTATATATGATGAATTGAATTGAATTGAAATTAGTTCCTACAGCAACGCCATCTCTCTATCCCACATGAATTCAAGAGTCCCACTCCCTAAAAACTTGTACCATACATTGTAGTACTCATAACATTACTGGTAGTACATGAAGAGCTCATCTGCAAAAGGGCTTAGCTTAACTGTTCATAAAATTTGATTTTTTTGGTCTAAATGCATAGATCTGAAGTAGCTCTATAAGGTGATATCAACAAAATGGCAAAGAAAAGTCACTTCTTTTTCAAAATGGGTTACACCCATTTCAGTTTGTTTGCAAAAGGGGATAGATCCACAAAGGTGATTTTTGGATAAAAAATATTTAAAAAATATGAAGACAGGTAGATTTCTTTTACACCCAAGTTCATGTTCACATGGCAGGGCAGTATATCATGACACTTTAGTTTCGCATAAGAATATTGCAATATGGGAGAATAAAAAGTAGATTTTCTGAGAATGGTCTAAAGTGGATCTCACCCCTTTTGCAAACAGCTCTTCGCATGAAGTATAGTCTCGTTATGTTTATAACTATTTGATAATGATGCTAATGATAATTGAGATGAAAATGTTTTGAATAATACTGATATAATTAATTATCATGCTGAAGGTGCTAAGAGAAAGAGGGGATAACTTTTGCTGCTAATCACTGTTATTTCATCATCACTTTTGCTACTAATCACTGTTATTTCAAAAACAAACAAGATTCAGTGATTTTAGTAGTAATACAACACATTAACGAGAAGTAGTGTGAACAATAGGTAAATCATATCTCATTTGCATCATTGTTGTTACCATAGATACCATCGTGAATATCGACATCATAATCAACATAATTATCAGCTGCTGCAGCAAGTTTACTAATGTAGTCAAATCTATGGATGTTTCTTCCCTCGGGGCCAAAACGAGCTATTCCATTAACCTGTACCTAACAATTGTGTTTGAGTACTTGAAAACCACTATAAATACATTGCTTGTTGCCATATAGGGCAAACCTCAGGCAAGCTTTCCGGTTGTCAGGGGCAACCTTTACTAAACTGGTATGCATAAAATTTGAACATGTTAGTTAACTGGTCAATTCAGCTGTCATAAGTTTTCATTATGAGCATAATTACTACATTATCATAATTGATAACATTTTGGAAGTGCTATACGATTGTGATACAGTAAAAGGTGAGTTTCAGGCCATACGAGTCGATTTAAAAGTACATGTGATTGTGATTGTTGAGCGCTCATTATGTCGGTGTGGTAGGCGAGAGAGTCCGGGCTACTGTATGCATCCTAGGGCGGACGCAGACCGCGACGATGTACACCGCGGTCTGTGTCCGCCCGGCGGCTGGCTAAGCTCCTAAAGCAGTACTTCAAAAGCTGCCTCGATGCGAAAGTAACGGTGTTAGTCGGGTGTAAAACGCCTTGAAATAGCGGTAGCTAATCAGGCGTAGTGCGTTGTGTGTGCTATCGGCCAGGCCTCACGCGCTAACATAAAGCAGAGTATCGATCGCGCGCGGGTCCGCGTGTTTATTGTATATTCAACTGATATCGAGTTATTGATGGATCGCGCGCATGGGTGAGATTCAAGGCTGGTTTGGCAGGCGATTGCCGTGACGATTATATGCGTTAACTAGTGTGGGTATGCGTCTGGACGTGTGTTAAGAAATGTTAAGCCGATGCGGTCGTACTATATATCTGTCTCTCTGTCTGTATTATTACACAATTGCATTGTGTTTAACATATTACATGTTTAATAACACAACACAACAGAACACAACACAACATGGAACGTAATGTTACGAATTACGTAATAGGATAGGAAGACCAACAAGTGGGTACGAGAACAAACAAAAATTCAGGACATCTTAGAAACGGGATAAAAATGGAAGTGGGCAGGTCACATAATAGCAGATAGCAGATGGTCATCAATAGTAACAACCTGGAGACGTATGACAGGGAACAGAAATAGAGGCAAAGGAAGCAAAATATGGAGGGGTGAGCTGGACAGTTACTAGGGAACAGCAAATTGATTCCACAGAGCTAGAAATAGATAACTATGGCGAAAACATGCCGAGGCTTTCGTCCAGCAGTGGATAGGAAATGGCTGATGATGAATACCTAGAAGCTTAGGTGCGATCCCGGGGATATCAAAAGCCCCCAAACATGGATGCTACGATTGGTATAGCAAGGAAGATAGAGACAGAGAGAAAGAGAGAGAGAGAGAGAGAGAGAGAGAGAGAGAGAGAGAGCGAGAGGGAGAGAGAGAGAAAGTAAGATGAAGGGAGAGAGAGAGAGAGTGTGAGAGAGAGAAAGAGAGAGAGAGAGAGAGAGAGGGGGTGGGGGATTTCTGGAACCGCATAAATGTGCCTTTTCCTTTTAAAGTGAATGGTTCTTCTGATAAAAGCTCATGTGTCACTTTAGTCATCTTTACTTGATTGGATTGGTTGAATAGTATAAATACTGTTTCTTACAAGAGTTACTAGTCTTCCCATTTCTATTTTTCTCCTTTGATGTATACTCTCCCTCGCAAAAAAGTATCCCTCCTTGGTGGGGTTTGGGAGGAGGGGGGGGGGGGGGATTGCTCCCCCTCCGCAGTTCTAAAAGAGCTCACTTAACTGCCCGTGGCGTTTATTGTTCTTGCGCGTAGAATGTTGACGTGCCTCTTCAGCTATGTTATGATACTGGACTCCAAGCTTCCGACACCCGGAGGTTAAAATACACATCGTTATTTACTTGAATGTAACCCACAGGAATGCGTTGAAATAATATTATGCAGAAAAGAATGTTTCTCTATATGGCAACATTGATCAGACGCATTGTATTTCATCCATATATCATTGTCTTCAGCGTCTTATTGAATCAACAATGAAATGAGATCAGCTTACATTCATATCCCATCAGTCAATATTGTTGGAAGTTGAACCCATAATAACTGATACACATTAACTCGTGAAATGCAATGTGTGTACTTCAACACTAGTAATGCCCACATACAAAGCATAATCTATTTACAAACATGAGCGTTGTCTTAAAGTGATACATTTACCCAAAGAAATTCCTCCAACATGTCCAAGAGAGTACATGTTTGGAGGTCATATGCAAATGCCAATCACGAAAGAAGAGTGGTTGATGCTGCAATTTCGGATCCTTGTTATTTTGCAAATTATCGAAGTAGCAACGTCCATGTCATATGTCAAAGCAAACTCATGATAGTGTTTTTTTATAGTGATTACAGGAAGTAAATTTTCCGTTATGTTACACGAACAAAAAAAATAAAAGAAAAGAAAAAAAGCACTGATAAGATGGGAGGTTTCCTAATTTTAAATTGAAATTTAGAAATTTGAATTTTGTCCAACAATTCAAGGAATTGCCCATATTTTTTTCAAACAACATCATGACCATAGCAACTGTTTCCTCCGACCCCATGTACGTAAATGTTCTTGAAAAGCACAGATTATTTCAAGTGCAATGATTTTGCAAACAGGGGCATGTGGCCACGTATGGTAGTTACTCTATACAGTTTCTAACTGATCAAATGACTGCCTGGTTGATACGTGTTTCTGTCCCGTCTGCGAACAATCTGATCGTAATATAACACACCACCACCATGACCACAGGAGCGTATTTTATACACGATTAAAAGGGGAAATTCACCCTGAAATTATTTTGGTTTCAATAAAAAGAGGCAAATGAAAGAAACATATGAGTGAAGGCTTGACGAAAATCGGTCAAAGGAAAAGAAAGTTATTTGATATTAAAGTTGTGATTTTGTGACGTCACGTGCGAGGTGCTCTCCCATATGTTGTGTACAAAATAAGTCGATAAATTGCTTTTTTGTCTTTTTTTGACAACAGAAAACGCATTTCTGATAATGTATCAAATGCACGAGTAAAAGGATGCATATCTTTGTGAGAAAATGCACATTTTCGAAAAAAATTGTACACAACATATGGGAGAGCACCTCGCATGTGACGTCACAAAATCAAATAACTTTATTTTCCTTTGACCGATTTTCGTCAAACCTTCACTCATATGTTTCTTTCATTTGCCTCTTTTTATTGAAACCAAAATAATTTCAGGGTGAACTTCCCCTTTAACGTTTGTGTGCCGAATGAACAGCAGCTGTATGGGCATCGTGTGTGTTACTTATGAGTGGAGCCACATGTGGCATACAATCAATCCATTGTGTTTCTGCATCACGCAATTTCTGGAACAGGACAATAACCAATCACTTCATGACATAACGTTCTCCATAATTACAGTCATTTGTAAGTTGCACACTCGGGAACTGCAATGAAATTCTACCTTGTTGTTTTGTGTCCACAACTTACCGCATACACATTCATTACCCTTTACTACATTGCCAGAAGTCGCGGGGTATATAAAGCAAACTAGGGTCCCTTCTGGACATCGTTTTCAAGAACAATTTGACGTAATGACCCCTCTTTGAAAATCGGTACACACTGAATTGCCTTGCTGCCCATTAAAGATATGCTCGAGCCAAATTTGGGCTAAATTGTATTGATTTGAATGACGCTCAATGCAGTTTATTTCGTATCTTGTACCGATACATATTACGCACAATGTGCATACACATCAACGCGTCTAAGTTATTCGTGACAATTACACAGGCGTATTTCAATTTTTCAGCTAAAATGAGCATGCGTCAATAAAGCTCAAGACGGTATGTTATAAAATATAGTATTTAATATACTGTGTGAATACGAAGTGATGTACAACATGATTTAATGTATATCACTCCATTTCATTCACTGTTTTTTATTTAACCATGGATGAAATAAGCAGACAACGCCTGTTCCTGTGGATTTACGTATAATTATATTTGAAGTTCCGTAAAATACCACATACATTATGTACAATTACCATAAAGATAGAATATACACCAGCGAGATTGATATACACAAAATGTATCTATAGCACATCATGTGTATACATTCATTTTTTTACCCAACGTATTTACTTACAATGAACTAACAAAATATAATTGATTAAACATGATAATGAGATCGATGAAGGCATTAGATGATCTTTATACAAAGAACACGTTTCTCGTGCTATGTTCCTGATTGGTAAACTATGCATTCTCTTATTAATCCGAATAGCGATGTAGTTAGTGTTATACACGCATACTAAAACTAGAAAGCATATTAATGTGAAACCGATCCCCCGTTTTCTCTCTCTTGAGTTCCGCCTGAGCCCAAGAGTTGGCCACATAGGTGGATGCATATCTGATAACTCCTCCATCACCACTCAAATGGACTGGAGTAGCCCCCTGACCCTGGAAATACGCCATTTTGATCAAAACCTCGGTATAATTATATATTATCAGGGGGACAAGAATGCCCGAGCGTTGCTGCTCCTCCGCGTATTTGCTGGAAAGGTTTGTTCTCATTTTATTATAGATAGGTTTGTAGGTTGCTGTGTTAGTACTTAATATAATTTACTACTGCAACTGCTACTACTACTACTATAACTATTACTACTACTACTACTACTACTACTACTACTACTACTACTACTACTACTACTCCTACTACTACTACTACTACTACTCCTACTGCTTCTCCTTCTCCTACTACTACTACTACTACTACTACTACTACTACTACTACTACTGCTGCTGCTTCTTCTACTACTACTACTACTACTACTACTACTACTACTACTACTACTACTACTACTACTACTACTACCTCTACTACTTCTACTACTACTGCTGCTACTACTACTACTACTACTACTACTACTACTACTACTGCTGCTGCTGCTTCTTCTTCTACTACTACTACTACTACTACTATTACTACTACTACTACTACTAGAACAACAACAACAACAACAACAACAACTACTACTATATATAAATACTGCTAACAATGGTAATAATAAGGATGCTAATAACAATATTAATGATAGCGATGATGACTACTATACTGGTACTTTAAACTTTTATATTACTCCTATTATTATTGCTAGACTACAAACTTGGCACTACATGCAGAACCTCACCAACTACTATCATTATTATTACTACTTTTTTTCTTACTACTCCTTCTACTATTAGTACCGTGACTTTTATTCTCATACTATAAACTCGTATCTACGACTATTACTTTTACTATTAGAGTACTATACTGGTAGTACATACGTATACATATATATTAATATCATGATTATTATGACTACTGCTTATACCTCTACTACTACCACTACTACTACCCCTACTACTATTACCACTACTACTTCTACTACCACTACTACCACTACTACCATTACTACCACTACTACCACTACTACCACGACCACTTCTACGTCTACTACTTCTACTACTTCTACTAGTATTACTACTACTAGGGGTAAATTTAGAGAGAGAGATATGGAGAGAATTGCAGATAAAACACAAGAGAAAGGGAGAGAGAGAAAGAGAGAGAGAGAGAGATAGAGCGAGAGAGGGAGAGGGAGAGGGAAATAAATAGATAGATAGAGAGAGAGAGAGAAGGAGAAAGAGAGAGAGAGAGAGAGGGAGAGGGAGAGAGAGAGAGAGAGAGAGAGAGAGAGAGAGAGAGAGAAAAGAGAGAGAGATAGATGAATGGGGACAAAATCAGCAATTCCGGATGGTCGTAAGACGAGAAAAAAAAAATATTTATTAACCATACTGCAAACACCTTCATAAACACTCCCGAGGGCAGATGTGATAACTATGTTATGAACAGCCTTTGAATGAGAATTGCATCATTCATCTCATTATCACCAACTTCCTGGCGAATCTAAGGACAAGTAGTCCCAAGTTGATGCTTATCATCCCAGTCTAACAATAATTGCTATGAATAATAAAATCCACTGCACCCAGTGAAGGCCGCTCAGCAATTGGCAAATCATGTATGGTGGAGAGTTGAGTAGTTCATTTTGCTCTCCCTCTTCATTCATTTTGTCCTCGTTTTTTTGTTTTTTGTGTGAATTTCATTTCTCACGCACTCCTTCCTCTTTTATTTCAATTCAATGTCGATCTCTGTCTACACCGTTCTTGTTTCTCTCCCCCCCACACCCCTGCTCTCCGCTTCCCTCCTCTCCCTTTCACTGTATCTCTCTGTCTCTTTCTCTCCCTGTCTCTCTGTCTCTCTGTCTGTTTCTGTTTCTGTCTCTGTCTCGGTCTATCCGTCTGTCTTTCTGTATCTCTCTCTCTATATAATTATGTATATTATTGGATATTCATCTTGCTCGACTCTTCTTTATCTATATCTTCCGATCTAAGTTTGCATTTTAAAACATTTTCCTAAAACTACTCATACTGTTACTATTTCTACAACTAGTACTACCACCACTAGGTTACTAATACCACCCCCGCCTCAAGTACTAACTGCACAAAGACTACTCCTACTACTACTACTACTCCTACTACTACTACTACTACTACTACTTCTACTACTACTACTACTACTACTACTACTACTACTACTACTACTACTACTACTACTACCACTACTACTACTACTACTACTACTACTACTACTACTACTACTACTACTACCACTACTACTACTACTACTACTACTACTACTACTACTACTACTACTACTACTACTATTACTATTACTATTACTACTACTACTACTACCACTACTACTACTACTACTACTACAACTACTACCACCACTTCTACTGCTACTACTACTAATGTCTTTACTAGTTAATGTGTAAGTCGTTACTTCGGAAGAAGACATGTTAGTGCTTTTCTAGGGCCAAGAAGACTTGAGATTAAGATATTGGTCACATCTATCCTACGCGTCTCTCTGTCTTGTTTTTGTTTCAATTAGAGTGGGAGGGCTGCACCGATAGCCAGTCCATACAAGTGGCTCTTCACCGGTTCCTGTCAAGATAGAAGCGACATGGATGAAAAAATGTCATACATATACATTACTTTAAAAAAAAGCAATCAACGACGGATAAAACCCGCATAATATCCCGGAGTTGCCATGATGATAAATCCTCTCTCTGATTAACTTGTAAGCTGATAGAAAATATTAAATCTAGATGAGGGCGAGATTCACTGCACCACTGAATAATGTGGAAGCCAGAATCTAGAAGCAAATTTGAACTTTATCTCCGCCATTTAATGCCTGCTGTTTCTGCAGACTTCCTTCGAAGTGCAGTCAGTCCCCTGTTGAGAACATACGAAAAAAAAACGCTTTCTTGAAATGATATAAACGGAAATGGGACACATTTTCATTCTTATTAGATCGAACTTGCTAATCTGTCAAAGTGAAATACTTAGAATTCAAGATTGTGAAATGAGTAATACAGTGTGTGTTTGAGAGAGAGAGAGAGAGAGAGAGAGGGAGAGAGAGGGGGGGGGGGCAGGGAGAGAGAGAGAGAGAGATAGCATTAAAGCTTCAGAGATTTGAAGGGAGACAGAGATATAACACAATCATATAAAAAAAAAAACGGTCTCTTGAAATTATCTAAATGGAAATGGGACATTTTCATTCTTATTAGATCATACAGGGTTTGTGATCAAATATTTGCAAATCCCGCAACTTTTGCAAACCAATACATACAGTTAATTAACGTACACTAGATTTGTATCTAAAACAAGAAACCGGTCAATTAGTGGAGAAAAAAGAACACACATTATGAGCAAATTTCAATTCGATACTAGTCCACCCCCCTGGACTTAGCAATAGGCCGACAACAATTTTTTTTTTTTTTTTTTTGGGGGGGGGGGGGGAGGGGGGGGGGGGGCGGACAGATTCGCCTGGTCGCGCAATCAGTGGTCTGGCGCGGTGTGCGTACTATGTGAATCAGTTGCGTAGTGTGTGTGGGAGAATAAGCGGGCGATTAAATACGGCCAGTATCTGGACTAATTTCATACATGTCTTGAAACGATCCATTCTCATAATAGATATGATTGTCGACATTAATTAAAATAAAGGGAAGCGAGAGAAATGGTGGAGGGGGCGGTACTGCTGATTCAATGACCAGTGAATCAATATAACTAATTAGAGCATTGGCTTATGTAAGGCTTCTCACGTACCATATGGTCATCTTACTAATTTAATATCAACCTTTGGCGGCAGGAATCATATTCCATTACGTTAACTCTTTCGGAGACTGCTGTGAGACATTGGAAACTGCCGTAGCTTATTTGAACTGAAAACTTTAATGTGTTTATGAACAGCATCATATACACTGATACAGCATAATGCATGCGACGACTGTGTGTATGTGTTTGTGTGGGTGTTTATACTGTCCGCTTATAAATCGAAGTAAGAGAGAATGATACTATGCATGACTGTAATTTAAATTATGTAATCGAAGTAGCTAGCACATCCTTGATTATGACCAATACTCGATATAGGTATATTTAATTTTTAAATGACACATTTTCTTTCTTCCTATGTACATGATTCAACATTTAGTGTGCAACATGTGCCTGTTTTTCAAGTAGTACCCGCGAAACCCATCTGGTATATCCAAAGGGATAAGGGTTTTGCTCATGTAAATATATTTTCATAAATAAAAGTATGTTTAATTATAACATTTTATACAAGTTAACCTTTTGCTTGTGGCAATTGTAACCACTAACGATTTATCCGCAATGAGTTACATATTTAGCATTAACTTAAACTTTTGTTTTCCAAATACAGTGCTGATCTACAAGGTGTTCATAACTTGTATTACTTATGCAAAATGTCATACAGGACAAATAGCGGATTCTCTCTATTATACGCACGCTATCGCTGACAAAAAGCAAAAAAAAAAAAAAAATATGAACCTGACCAAACATGCCTAAGGAAACATGTGAATAACGGATTAACTCCATCGTAAGCATGCCATCCTTGACAAATATCAAAAAAGAAGAACAAAAAAAAAACAAAACAAAACAAACAAACATGTCCCTGACATGCTTAAGGAAGTGGAAAGTATATTGGTGATGAATAACTTGATGGGATAGACCATCCATGCAGTACCGTGCTGGCGTTATCACGGATCCCGATTTTGTTTGATGTTTCATTCAGCGGGGTCATTGTCGTGGTGATGCATTCACATAAACTAGGTTTAAACTAAACAAGAGCGAGACCCTTTATCACTGAGCAACTAATTGATATCGCGATGATGATCCCCAGTGTCTCAATTATACCCCACATCACTGAACCATTCCTGTGCCGCACAAAATGCTGCTTCCTAAGACTTGTGTGTATAACTGTTGAATAAATACACATTTGACACATCAAGAATTAACCAGAGAGTGTTTTCTTGCATGTTCACTTCCGCCAAGTCGGCGATCACGTGGTGTAGTGATAACTCATTTAGCTTAGCGTCAAGCCTGTTGGACATTTTAGATCCAAACTAGCACGAATTGAATTGGCATTTGGAGTAGTACTGACAAAATGTGTCGTCCTCTGCTCCGGTGCTAGGTAGGGCAAGCAAGGAAAAGTGAGAAAGTGATTAGTGCGCTGCAGTCAGAACCGTTTAAGGAATAGAATGGATTATAGATTAATGACCAACACGTCTGAACACCAGACTCGAACTCGTATCAGCTGACCGCTAACTGCATCTTCCCTTTTTGAACTCGGCAGAGGAAGAACAACAACTCGATCAGCGCATAAAACGTGTCAAGGAAAAGCACGGAACAACAGTCCTAGATACATGAACTAATTGATTATAATTGAGTTCGAGCGCGCACAATGCACACGCGGAACAAAGTCACTATCGATCAGATAAACACATTCGCTGACGCTTCCAGCCTCAATGTTGACGACCCAAGCCGTACAATGAGGGGAAACGTGATCCGACTCCGTCGGGAATTCTTCCCCGATTGTTGCGAGGATATTCTCAAGCACATCTTCTTATCCTCCGTGACACTGACATCCCAATATACCTCTACTATTATTATTATTGTTATTAGCATTATGCTTTCAATGACTACTTGTTTACGTAAACGACTCAATTGACACGTAAACAAGGACAAACATGACGACAGGAAGGGGGGGGGGGGTATGATAAGAGAATAACACGACGACGACTATGAATCTATCGAAGTGTTCTTGAACATGCTCATTTGTCGAGCGAAGTGAAATAAGATGGGAACTGTAGTTTCCCCTAATGGGGATTGTTCTGATTAACACACCTGGGAAGTGCATGTAATGCTAGCTGGCGTTCCTTTGTTTGGTTTGTATGTAAATACACGCATTTTTATCTCCGCATCATCTATCTACGAAACAACTACGTAAGCATGCAAAGAGCTTACCTATATACGCATTGACGCACTGAATTCTTGTGTATATTTCATGGATGCTATATACGCCAGTAGGCATTTATATGTTGTATTACCCTGGCTGTTTAGATGAAATTCATAACCCACCTCCTCAATGCCCTTGATCATGTTTACGTGTCACTATATTCGTGTCATCTTCCCTTTTCTCACTCTTCTCCTCTCTTTGTGGCTGACTTTATCTCTCCCTGGCATACAATCCAAACAATGTTTACGTAAACTGCTTCCTCCTCCTCATTCATCTGACAGTCTTACTAATAAGCGAGTTCGTAGTTACAATGTGCGCATGAGCAGATTGTTGCTGGTACGAATAACCTCGGGTCAATTGAACAACTCACAGAGTAAATTTAAAATTCATTAGATACTCAACCAGGTTTCTCTTCATTATCATGCAGATATGACAACAATCATTCAGCTTTGAAAGGCAGTAAAAGAACATTCCACCATGCGCACCTGTTTGTATTGTTGTTTTGGGCACATTGTAAAATGTATTCACATCCATCATCCCATCCGCCTTAATGAACAGATCCCAGTCTGCATTCTTGTAGTATTTATTCAGTGAATTGTCCAACCATCGTGTAACTACGAACTGGTCTATTACCTGGAATGTCCTTCTTATATACGTAGAGTCTACCACTATATCTCTGTCTATTCTACCAATCTCTGTTTATGACCATATTTGCATGGCTATATATCGTACTTTATTTTTGTCCTTTAGATTAAATACATACGCTACCTTCTTGCCCACCCTTTTATTGTATTCCCATTATCCAATTTTTAAAGTCTACAGTATATCGCTATTTCATCAATGTTTGATTGACTATCATACTTATGTTCCTAGGTGCACATGTATTTACATTGCATAATGAATATAAAATTGCATGCAATTCCAACTGTATAGCAAGGGGTATGATGTGCGAATAATTGGCTGAGGCGGATTTGCGGGCAAAGGTTAAGGAATGTAAATTGTACCCGAGGCCGCTTTCACACCTGTTCGAATAGAACAAATACCGGTAGTTTACGAAATCAGATTCAAGTCCTACAATCCCAGATAAATATTTCATGCATTCACACCTAGTAGTTGCTCTCTATGTGAAGGGTTTTATTTTTTATTTTACGGAATCAAAACATAATAAAGAAGATATGAACTGAAAAGTAACAATAAAGACAAATTACCATATTTATAAATCATTTGGACGATCATTGGAAAAAGGAAAGATTTTGAAAAAGAAAAAAAGGTAAAAAAGAATGTGAAGAACAAGTATCAAAAAGTAAGGATAACAATATAAACAATTGATTGGGGCGATCAGTGGGAAAAAAATGAACAGATAAGAAAAAAAGTCAGAGTACAAGTAAATGTCAGTACAAGTATAGTTATTTTATTTGTGAGTGTTATTGTTCAATGCGATAGAAGAAATCGTACTTTGCTTTGACACTGAAAATACCCCTTGCGAACCTGAAGGAAATACCCGTAATCTAAAATGAAAAAAAAATACCTCCAATGAAATTTCATTCCGGACATCTTTTATGCATTGCCAATGTCCGAAATCAATTTCTAGATTGTTTGTATATGATAACAAACTCATTAAAATCTTGACTCTCGAGTCTAAGTTAAGAATATCTTTTTTTTTTTTTTTTTTTTTTTTTTTTTTTTTTTGGGGGGGGGGGGGGGGGGGATACTACTAGAACTTTGCTTTCACCCCGGCAAAATAACGGGTATTTTCAGATCGGAGAAGAGTACCCGATCAGAGACGGAAACCATCAGGTTTTATTTTTCTTGGCAGGGAAGTGTAAAAGTGCCTATGGCTATGTAGTCTATTTTCGTGTGGTAAGTATTATAAAAGACTTGCTATTCGTCAAGAACTTTCCATGTGTTTCAAGTCACCAGCAACCCCCGTAATTGCATTTCGCCTGTGTCCGCAGTATTTATAACGTCCAATTATCGAAGGCAACAGGCAGGCGTTGCGTTCACCAAATGGAGGAAACATCACACCACATTTTCTAGGTCACATGGTCTAGTTGAAGTAGGGACTGTCACATACACCTGGGGCCCATTTCACTAAGGTCTGAAATGTATCGCGTACGTCGATATTCATCGCTAAACCGCAAATTGAACGCTATTTAGGGATCGATTGTCAGAACCCGATTTCTCTAGAACTCAGCTATGAATTTAGTCATTGCTAACTTTTGGTCAGCGACGATTATAATGCGGGTGCTTGTGGGCAAATGGACGAATCAATTGCTAAATATGCCAATCTCTTGCTAAATGGAAACATTATCGCTAAGCTGCTTTCCTTAAATAAGAATATGTTCCATCTCCAAGTTAGATCTCTCATTACTGACATAATCTAAATTTCCTTCCTCTTCGTTAGCGTTAAATAGGTCACTGATAATCATACATTGCGACTGAGTAAACTGCGAGAACTAAAACTAGCTCCAACTTAGGTAGATCTAGACTCTGTAATTCCTGCAGACTTCATTTTTATCCTGCTGAGCAAAGCCATCTTGGATGGTTCTGATATCCACTATCTAAAGACAACCCCGACTACGATATTTTATTATCTTAACTTTGCGATAGGCTCATTCATCAATATCAAATTGACTACCAATTAATTTCAGTTTATGAATAAAATAAATATAAGTTAAATGAGCCCTAGGACTAGATACATATCATTTCATGATGTAAATATGAATATATATGCGAAAGTGATACATGAGACCAAGATATAGGTCCTTTCTCTCTATTCTATGCGCTCGGCATGTTAGGTATATTTGCAAAATACAGCAATGTATTATACACTGTTAGGATGCTACAGGTATATGAACTGACACATGCACTATACCATCTTTACATACAGTCAACCAGACTGGCGAAAATGAGAACTATTCATATTCATAAGCAATAATACCGATTTGTGATGGTAACGGTATTTAGGTTTCTTCATTCTCATGACGTGTTTGGTGAACGATTTGCATATTTAAAGACAGCCCGTCCCCTTTTCTGATCACCACAAAACCATCGAAACATTGGCAAAACATATAGAGAAGTGTTAGCAAGCTCTGTATTCACAATTTGAAACTGATACGTAGTATAAAATTCAAATAATGCACGTAAACAACGTCTGATTAATAGTCTTTACCTCAGGCTCTTAGCAGTTTGTGTTGAAATATCTGCTTCATTGATTAATCTGTTCATTAAAATTTTGTTCTATGGAAGGAATCCAAAGATCTCCAAAGTTTGGTACTTTCACACACGCATAATAACCACATAGATACTGTAACAAAGACTAATACTTTTTTCGTAGTACGAAAAAAGTCGGTTTTAAAATTTAACGGCTGAATTTTTTTTACATATACAGAAAGCTTCAACATGCTTTATTCTTAGAAATGGTCTTGAATCACACTTTCTTCAATTCACGATCGTGATAGACGATTTCAAACTTTAAGTTTGCAAAAGGGACGGACAATCTTTAAAACAAGCTACTAACATGTGAAAAAAGGCAGGCAAATTTCACTTCCACCCTAAGCACAGTAGCTGTGCATATCGTTACTTCAATTAAAACAAATACTATGTTGGCTATTATACTGTTATAGTAGTCTTAGACTATAAAAAGGTCGACATTAACGTTTAAATGAAATGGGTGAATCAAAGTACGAATCATGACAATTTGTGGTTTGGAAACATTCTGAAAATCAGTGACAGGCGAAACGGGAGAAAGATAGATGAATACAATATAAAGAGAGGTGACCGAAATCATAAGGGAATGACGTAACATGTCGACCTTTAGAAACCACCAAACTACAATTCAAAAGGTCCAAGTCTGCAAAGCTGTTTCTAGCGATTTCATTTTTATTTCAGGGTCCCCCTCGACATTTCTTCCTTTTCTTGAAAATCGTCACGCATTCTGTTAAAGGTGCCTTTGGGGATATCGCAACGAGCAATGAATTCACAATTTCATATTCTATTTTGAATATCCGCCGTGTATTTTCTTAAGGACTACTGCTTTCTCCAATACCCTCTCGCCTCCACGCCATATGTATGACCTTTTTCGCCATGCTCGTGTGTTCCGTTCATTTTTGTGGGTGTAATAATTTGCTTTCATTCGCTTTGAATTAGTTTCCTTCCTTTCAATCCCCCATACATCAGATATATCCTTGATCAATCTTTCAATCGTTCATACCAAGTATTGTATTCCTCATTATCCAATCTCCCCCGTGAATGGTTGTTGATACTACATTTAATTTGGAAATTACAAGCATAGAATAAAATTGTCTGTTTACGCGTTCTTGTATATGATGGACACTACATTGTGTAATGTTGATATATCCATATCAGGACATTACTGCAGGTATCCGCCTAGACAGATCTGTACCTGTGCTCATCTGCCCGCTACAACAAGGGGCATTAAACACGAATTATGATTGTGAGATCACAAATAGGTTACTATGGTCATGATGGTGTATGTTGAATAAGCAAATGATAAAATTGATTTCGGTTATTGCTGCCTTTTTAGACATGCTTCCCTCCTCTCTCTCTTTCTCTCTCTCCCCCTCTCTCTCTCCCTCTGGCCTCTGTCTCTAGCGCTACTTGTGTGAATGTTTGCCTTTGTTTCTTTTCTCCTTCCGTATAATTATATCCATCTCGCTATTCCCGTAGTCTGTCTCATTGTACGCTATTCTCTCTGTTTCTCTCTTCCTCTTTCTCCCTGTCACTCTGTCCCTGTTTGTTGCTATCTTTTTCTATCCCTCTCACAGCCTCTGTCTCTGTCTTTGTCTTTGTGTCTGTCTCTGTCTCTGTCTCTCTCTGTCTCCCTCTCTCTGTTTCTCTCTGTCTCTCCCTTTCACTCCCTCGTCTTCCCTCTCCCTCCACCCGTCATCGTCATCATCAGTGACGATCTCTACACTCTTCTCCTCCTTCTGTCTTCATCCCGGGCTCTGTCGTGCCACTTGTTCTACAAGTCTTCCATCCATCATTGCGTAGTCTGAAGGGCAGAGTGCAGCACGAGCTGAAAAATACTCGTTTTTTGTTTGAAGTGGGTACTCGACGATGGTTGACCCTTTTCGCCAAACACGCACAATTTCCTGTATCATGACCAATGTGACTTGAAAGACGTAAGGAGTAACTGGGTGTCTTGAGGGTGGGGTGAGGTGGACGGGAGGGGGGGGGGTATGAGTGGAATAGGGAGGCATGGTGGACGAGGGATACGAGGATGAGTTAGCGGAGGTAAAACGTAAAGAGGGGGAGGGGAGAGAGGAGAGAGAGAGAGAGAGAGAGAGAGAGAGAGGGGGGGGGGGGGGGAGGTAGAAAGAGAGGATAACATATGGATATAGATGTTTGACGGATAGGGCGAGGAATTTAAAAGGAAGGAGCGAGAAAGTAAACAGAAAATGGATTGAGCTCTATCATAAAAAAAATGTAAAGTGAACGAAGGTGTACAAGATAATGTTTGAAGTTTACACAACCATGATATCATGATGACGTAAGTGCGTACTTCGTCCTAGAATTACGCAATAGAATTACACCGTGTGGCGAGTGGTCGCTTACGTGAAATTAGAAATAAAAGCAGCAACTCGTGTCCTTCCTTCAACACCTTGCTATTTCTTCCACCGATGTCCGATTATTCCCGTATCTGTGTTTGTGGAATACAACAAATAAGATTGGATCGAAGAAGGTGGTAAGACATACCTAGTTTCTTCTCAGCAGCTTATTTCAGGTGCAATTGACGTAGAAACGAATGGTCCACGCCAGTCCAAACTTAATTTACCGCGGAGCAGGGGGAGGCAGGACGGGGACGCAGGGAGGCAGGAGAAAGTTCGAGTGAGGGGTGAGGAAGAGAAGCTTAGGGGAAAGTCGTGAAATTGGAGAGAGGGAGAGAGGGAGAGAGAGAGAGGAAGAGAGAAAAAAACAAGACAGAGAGAGGAGACACTCAGAGACATATAGACAGACAGACGGACATACGGACAGACAGACATATAAGGGTGGTAAGGGTACTTAAAGATGTTAGGATGGAATGGGGGAGGGAGGGGAAGGGGGCGAGGTGGCGATGAGGATGGGGGAGGATGGGTGATAACGGAAATGGATCACGGAGGTAGCCGTGTTATAAGGTCATGGTGAAAGTTATCGAGGTCCAGCGGGCAGCACGTACATCTCGGCTGCTGATAACATCTATCTAGAACAGGGGGCAGGGGGTTGGGGGTGGTCTCCAATGTCCTAGTTGTGACCGACTGGATGAAAAGGACCTATAGATTTTAACCCGTTGGTGTGGAGGTCCCAAATCTAACACTCGAAAAAAAAAACGCACTAGAGGAAACCAATGTGATCTAGATCAAAGCTAGACTAATGTTCTAGTTGTAATGGACTGGATGAAAAGGACCTATAGATTTTAACCCGTTGGTGTGGAGGTCCCAAATCTAACACGCGAACAGAAAGCACGTTTGTTACGAAATCCCTTTGCAGTTTGATAAGTATCAGAACAAATTCGTTAGTGATCTAAATCAGGAGGTTCTAAGAAGGAGGAGAAACACAAGCATAATTCAAATATCTGTGTTGATACTTAAGCGTGCTAATGAATTTCAACGACATTCCACAATCAATACAATGTTTTGATGTCCCATGCTCAGCACCGGCATTAAGCTGATGTCAACTTTAATTCCCTATTTTGTCTCTTTGTAATATCACACTATTTTGCAATTTTCAAGAAATTCAAGGGTAACACGAATACAGATTGTGTACTCGGCTTTCTTCTAAAGGATTGTAGGATGATGAATAAACTGCAATATAAAATGACGTTCTTACAATTTTTTTTCACTTTCCGGATTTATCTGGATTTGTTGGATTCAATCATTATCAAAACCATATCTTAAGCTGTGTATTTGCATTAATAGAGTTTGCGTGCATTTGTGTGCAGGTGAGATATTTTTTTTGAAATACTTGTTAATTTTTTTGTTCGCTGACATCTTTGTTGCTCACAAAAGTATTGATGCCAACCAACAGCACTGGCCAAGCGAAATGAAAATCTACATATCTTGTGTTCTCTCTGAGAGGCCGTTGCTTCACAATCATGTTTGTAATTGTTAAAACACCTGAAAAGCTGAGAACACATAACTTTTCGGAGGTGCCAAGCATGGGTTCAAAGAAGCAGAGAGGTGTAAGGAATGGAGTCAGCACGAGGTGTAATTTATTCCTGCAGCAGTCGCGTACATTGATGTCACAATGGAATATTTTACGCGTTTGGCTCTTTGATCGAGGAAAATCCGCCGCCAAACAAGCAAGACAAATATCGGATGCATTTTGAGGAATATATATTATGTATGAGCAGAAGAGTTCATGACTTCATGTACTGAAATGCATGTACAGTAGTAGAACAACGTATAATCATACGATTCTGTGAATTTCAGATTTTATTGTTGTTTATTTTTTTTTTGATAAATCGAGAATACTGTTGAGAAAACATGTCAGAGAAATGCCCCCATATCGCACATTGGGCAATCATATTTCCTTACAAATATCGTGTGAATCGTTTAATGAGTGTTTCACTTTCCATGGGAACAACCTCGATTTCATGTGCGGAGATCTCCGAAAAAGTTACGGACCGAATTCTTTTTACAATTTTATCAAAATTTTCCTTCGCTCACCCCATACTAATTTCCAGTGTGTGAAATAAGATCAGCTATGAACTCCCAGCGAAGGCTGAACGGTTGACATATTTCTCAAACAAGATTTTCTTTTGTTATTGAGAGGAAGGCACTGCCTAATTAGAATTACAGCGTATTGTTTGAAACGCCTGAATATCTTGAATTTTTATGAGGCGGCGGTGCCTCTAACCTGGAAACGAATGCGTGATTACTTGAGCAAAAGAATGTTAATGGATATGTTGTTTGCATACATTTTTTTGTAACGATTTTTTTTAATAATATCGAATAGTCACGACATGAACCTATTATTTGATGGACGGTGCTCGGATGTTTTAAACAACACGGTGTATTTCTAATTAGGCAATTCCTTCCTATGAATAATATGTGAAATCTGGTTTGAGAACTATGTCAACCGTCCAGCATTCTCTGGAAGTTCATAGTTGATCTTGATACACAAACTGCAAATTAATTTGGGGGTGAGCGAAGGGAAATTTTGATAAAATTGTAGAACGAATTTGGTGCATAGCTCTTTTGGACACTTCCGGACACGAAATTGAGATTTACAAGATATTTGTAAGATATTTGATTGACTAATGTGCGATATGGAGGCATTTTTCTGACATGTTTTTTTTTTACCGTATTCTCCATTTATCACAAAAGTGAATCAATAATATAATTTGAAATTCACAGAATCGTATCATAACTACTACTGTACATGCAATTGATTACATCCATCCCTCAATCGAAGAGCCAAAACGCGTCAAATATCCAATTGTGATATCAATGCACGCAACTGCCGTAGGAAGAAATTACTCTTCTTACATTTTGTACACCTCCCTGAACAAACTAAGATTTGTTTTAAAATGTTTAAACGCTTTTATGACTACATAGATTAGCTCTCATGATCATGAAATAAGCTTGGCCTTAATATTCCTCTTAAACTTTCCTAATAACATACTCTCTTTGTTTTTGCTTTTTCGTCTTTTGTGCAACCAAATACATTTATTTGTATTTGTTCAAAACCACACTTATTATTTCAGGAACCTCACCCATCAAGCCAAGCTGTACCGGGTTCTTTTTTCTCTCGACACTTAAATCCAACCAAAACAATAAGTGTATGCTTTCTTATTTAAGCCACGAAATCCAAATGGTACAGTATTATTCTATTAATATATATTAGCCTGCATTATTGTATTACTGCATGTTTTCAATATCGACATTTCCCCCTTCGACACTTAAATCTAGCCATTTACAATAATTGCAATTATTCAAGCTACGGAATCCAAATGGTACAGTATTATTCTATTAATCTATATATTACAGCACGATTGTATTACTGCATGTTTTGAATATCGAGCGGACAAATAAAACAACCTAATTCAAATTCAATTCGAATATTAACCCTACTCTTGTCAGTCCTTTCTCTCGCTATCACCCTCCTCCCTCTCTTTCTCTGCGCCGGCCTATCTCGGTCGCGTATCACTCGGCGATCAATTATGGCGTTTTCACAGTACCTAAAACAATCGCCCGTTAATGGCATAATGCAAAATCAATACCCTCCCAAGCGGCAAGCATACACGGAGGAGGATCGGGGGAAAGTAGGTAGATAGGTAGGTAGGTAGGTAGGTAGGTAGGTGGTGGGCTAGACAGGTTGTGAGGTTACTGGGCGAACATTGAACCGTTCGCTGTACTCTTTAACCCTGTGTGATTCAGACAATAGGGGGAATGAGAGCAAGAGGGAGACAACGGACAACATATTATCTCAAAAGAGAATATCAGAATGGTTTGGGAATCCACTCTGGATGTAATAAATCACCTACGCAATATAAATAATTAGCAAAAAATGATCGTCTTTGTCACGAGATATAGTTATAATGCCACTATGGAATTTGTCTGTATTACTGGTGATCAATCACACACATGGAACATGAGGGCTTCACTAGCAAATGTGAACTATTATATCTACATTCATTGAATTCCTTTTTCGCAAGTTGAAATATACTGCATGTAATACAATATTGATGATAAGATAAAAACATTTGCTTCATATATACAAGCAAGATAAATATCATATAAGATAAAGCAATAATATGAAAGAGATCGGTGTACAGGTGTAGAGGGAGAAGTAAGGGCTGTCCACTTTTTCCCCATAATTTACTATTAGTTGGTTGTATCATTATATTGAAAAAAGCTACAACAGCAATGACAAAAGGCACAAATATTGTGATATTAGTGAATGTATATGGACATATTTTGATGGTGCATGTACCGCACCTTTCTCTTCATCGTACCCAAGTTATGACAAATTATACCATACATAATTTAAACAATGTACATACAAAGATTTATTCTCGCTACATACATCTTTGGTACCACCCAATAAGTAATACATACGTTGACCGTTATCTCAAATTAATTTGTTTATTATTAAAGTCGTCAGACTGTAATGTAAGTGGAAGTGTTGTTAATTATTTGATCATGACAATCGTTTTAAGATACAATGGGTACTCTTCTAGTTTTATTTTAAACTCAAAAGACAATAAGGTATGAACTCAAACGATTTACTTTAAGTCTGTATACGTAACTGATATATGTGTGCACAAATAATACACACATATCGAATAGGGCGAACATTGTTTTACACAAACAGGGTTAAACGTGAACAGGTGAATGATATCGGAAGCCACGGCACAATATATGATTATCCTTAATCTTTCCCCTTTTCCTTGATTTCTACCTCTTACCTTCAACATTTCCCACATTTTTCTTTCATCAAAAGTGAGTTTCCCGGCGCCTGCACATCAGTCATTGAGGAGCCACGGTATTTAGTTTGAAATATATCTGTCCTGAATATGTTACCGATCTTACATCCTCGTGGATTGCGACGTATGTTGTCTTTCTTTGCTTCTCTGCAATTCATGAGTCAATGGATTGCGATTACGCATTCATGTGACATGTGTGATGCAAGTCATGGCTTTGTTCTGCTCAAGGCGTGTTCGATTCGGCACATTTTCCACATATCCAATGTCAATTTCACGGCATCCAGGTTAATATATAACATACCACACGACATAAGCCGTAGTATCATAGCCATATTTATATTACTTAATACGAATGAAATGAAATGATCTTTGTGCAATTCGAATATTTTATTGATTTATATTCCTACGCGTCTTATATACAAATGCAAGCAATGTAACATGTCGTAGCTTTTATCGCTTGCCATTTTTTTAATAAATATAAATGCACTTACCCTGTCAACTTGTTTGTCACGGTGTGATTCAAACAGACGAGTGAAAATGATGTTCCTGTTTATTAAATATCTTAGTTAGCGATGGCACAGGGTTCTATTATTGAAAACATATCTTCTTTCTTCTTCCCCTTGCATACAAACGGAAATCATATTTCCACTTAATAGTAACGTTGAGGGGTCAAAATAAAGTAGATGAATTCAAACGTGTTCGTGTAGTAGATTATAAGCAAAGCCAATCGACTGTGATTAAGTGTTGAACTGAAGGGTGAGTATAATATTCACACTGAGACTGAGTACCAGTTTCCAGGTTAAATCAAGTTGAGATAGCAGTTAATTGATATATCAATGTGTATATACAGCTTCACGATAAACAAAACAAGCAAAATCAGTTTGGATAATGACTTGAGTGTGTGTGTATGAATTATGTTATATACTCCCTTATGCATCTCTTTTCATCTGATATATTCTGTCACATAGCATGGCAGGTAAAAGACAGAAATCCCACCACCAGCAACCAGGCAGATTTTGATAGCTGATAGGTTAAGATAAAGACATAAAAGGGAATTGTGGCTAAAGGATGTGTGTGTGTGTGTGTGTGTGTGTGTGTGTGTGTGTGTGCGTGCTTGGTGTATATGTGTGTGTGTGGGTGGGGGAGAGGGTGAGCGTCTAGATAGCCCACAGTCTATATAATGCAGCCGTGAAGGATTTACTCTTTATGTGTAATATCTGTATAATTATCTTACCATTTATTCAAGCAGATCCCGTAGAGCGGAAGTTTGTCTGTCATAGGAATGGTACAAAGAAAAACGGATAGAAAAGAAGGCCGGCTGTGGCGTCAGTCACGTGGCTAACGCTTCGTGAGGATAGTTTACTCAACTAGGTGAAAGTAACAAGAAATACACACCGTCAGCGTTAATGTCACTCCAACTAGTCAAATCTTAACATTATCGATCATGCTCAAGACAGATATTAGAAAAGTGGACAAAAAATACACAAAATCTCAAGTGGAGTTAGCGTCCCTTGATATCATCGCTGGAAGCCGAGGATAATGCGTGCTAAGGTAACATCTTTATCCCTTAGGGGGGTAGATGGGGTGAAAGGGGAGCGCCATGGAGACATGATCCGTCGTGATCGTGACTCGGGTAAGCTTGGGCAGGGATTTGGGTTGTCGGAGAAGATTGACACTTCGGGATCAGCGATGAATCGCCCTCTCTAATTGGAAAGGGTGAGGAGAAGTCTGGTATGTATCGAGAGAAACGGCTCGGGGTCGTGTGCACCGCCGATCTGACCAAAAGTTATTACCACTATTTATTTACCCATATATGAACTAACGCATAAAATTATCAATTTCATAATCGATTTAAATTCAAGAATATTATGAATCAACCAGCAATCTTGAAATATCAGTCAGTATTGAATTATTTACTGGAAATAATGGAAAATTGATAAATACCACTTACAATTTTCTGTGACGCGACGTTTCACCAACCGCTCTTGGCTTCATCGGGCGAATGAACATCGATTTGAATATAAATATCAATACACGCAATATTTTTTATTGATTTGTTTCATGTCTGAATAGTGCTCTATGGGATTTTTGTTTATGACTTGTGCCAACAAATATGTGTAATAATTTGTAATCATATACTATATAGTGATATATGTATCATATTCACATTAAGCGGATTTATTAGTTGAGAGAGAGTGTATTACGCACAGCATTATATTGCAGAATTATAACGTATGTCAGGTAATCAATAATCACCAAATCTTCTTATTTTCAATTTATATCGAATATCGTATGTACATACAACATTTCGTGAGCAAGCAAGAGCTTTGATTTTCAAGGTCAGCACAATAGGATTTTCCCCCTTTAAAGATTCTTCAACGATATGCCTGATTGATATTCCCAGATCGCAAATTGTACTGTCTTGTCAGATTTAAACTCTAACCTTTCCGTCATCAACTGAAATTAAGCCCGTTTCATTTTAGAGAACGAGACACGTTTACAAAATAGCCGTCAGTGACAAACACGGCATACTAAACTGCTATGACACGAAGCAGACCGCATCAGAACATTCATACCTGCGGAATTCAGCTACTGCAGTTAACCCTATTAATACCATAGTTGCATGCAAAGTGTAATTAGTTCACATTGTTTTACTAGCTTGGTATTGTGGGGGTTAACTAATCTACGCATTGCCGACTTTTTCTCCGCGCATGTCTTTTGTTAACATCGATGGCTGAATTTAGGACACAGGAGTAACCATACTAGTAGTACAATATGGCAGAATCCGTAATTCCTTTTATCAATACGATTCAATCGAAATAATGAGTCAGGAGCATTTTTCTTTTATATAATCACGACGATGATAAAGGTGATGATGATAATGATTAATGATGTATTATGAGAAGTAACACTCTTGTTGCTTTAATGGAAACATAATCACGATTGTTCCATTATGAAAATGTGAATAAAACATGTTATTTTAAAGGGATTATTCGCTTAAAGAATTTTACTGCTTAGTCAGAAGGTCCCGTTTTTCCTCACCTTTTCAAAGTATCTATCTTTTTTATTTTATGTACACGATGCCATTTTGGTTATACCCAGCATTAAGCGCAACCCACTCGATATATCTGACTTTTTTTTGTGTGTGTTAACAGCAGTCTCTTATTAGCGTGTCTTCGGCGGGAGATGCGATATGAATTTTGTAGGTTTATACATAATGCGCATACACGCATTAGCCAAATCCTCCAGGATTTCAAACTGCATATGAGGGGAGAAGGCGGCGGAGAAACTCCTAGAAATCATCGGCGCTCTCCCAGTCGAAAGATGGGGAAAATACGACTTGAATATTACCGGCACTAATCAATACATGCTGTAAACTGTGCATCGCGATATATACATATTTCTACTTGCGAAATGGCATGGAATTGCTATAAATAAATGACGCGTTTTTTATGAATCCATGACCGGAATTATTTCTGTCAAACAAACGATGTTAGAGGCTAGTTGGGCTCAAAGGTACATGGAAGTAAGTCAGCGATAGTCTTATTCTTTTTCACAGTTCATGAGGCTCTGGTCAAATAATCATTTAAGTGCCAAGTGTGCATTAGTTCACTCGTCTGCTGGTAGTGGATACATACCGTGTAAAAGCACATATTTCTCCGCACAGAAGCGGTTAAAAAAATCTTCATATCATTTAGCATTGCTTCCATACTGTTGGGCGTATCATTCGGTCAATCATTGCCAAGTTCTGCTCCTACAGGAAGCGAACCGAAGTCACCAAAGCGAGAGAGAAACTGAAGGGTTCTGCGATTACGATCCAAGAGGATCTCACGCCACAGAATGCCGAACTCTACGCAAAGACCTACAAGAACCCAAATGTGATGGCAAGATCATTGTCTCAGTGCAACCCTCCGGTGGTGGAAAGATATAATTCAAAATGGCAAAAAGGGTACAGCGGTCACAAGACTAGTGTGACTAGCCACACCCGTTTATTTAATAAAAGCTTGGATTAAACACATCCAAATAGCCTGAAAGACAGGCTACCGTCGATATGGTGTCTGATTACAGACTGCCGAAACGGGAGACTCCCTAATTACACCTAGCAACTTAATCAGACGAAGACAAATTCGCCCCGACACCCCGTTCCACTCGACATGACTTGACCTGTTGTCTGTCCCTTCTACGCGACGTTTTGCTTACAATTAAACCTGGTATGTTTTCCTCATTAAATCTGTGCTTCTTCAGGCAAATGATCAAACCCGAAACGCTTCCCATACAGTTACGTTTGTATTGGATATGTGTGCAGAGAGCGAAATGATTAAACTTGAAAGAATACCTACAAAATGGTTAGTTCTTGAACATGTGTATTCATCGGGGCAGAACGCGCGGATTAATCATGACATCGTTTCTCTGTCACAGTCTGTTGAGTCTATTTGCCTCTGTCTATCTCTGTCTTGTAATTATCTCCGCCTCTCCCCTCTCTCCCAATCTTTTTCGTCTCTCTTCTTTCTTTCTCCACTCTCTCTCTTTCTGTATTCATCATATCTCTGTCTCACTCTGTCTCCGTGTGTACGTTTCTCTCCTTTCTCTTTCCTTTTATCTCACATGTTTCCTACCCACTCACTCTTCCTCGCTCTGTCTAATGTCCTCACCCCCTTGTTTCGCCACCCCTCTTTCTACCTTCTTCTTCATATCTTCAAGATTGTATCGCGACTTCACCCCCCACTCTTCCTGTCGCTTGTTCGCGTGTATCAATGCGACTAAGTCATAAATGCCTTCACAATAAAAAATGCCCCGTTGACCGTTCCTTTCGCATAAATTTGTGTCGATGAGTGATTACACGATTTTGGTTATGTTTTATCTCGTATAACCTTTCTGCCCAGGCATTATCCTGTCTTTTCATCTTCTTCCGCCTGTTCTTATGTATCAATCGGTGTATAACGCTTGTGTACACCAGCTCTTCATTTCCAAGCATGTAATAATTGTCAAGTTTTCTTCGCCATTGGATTACAAGCAACACTGTAATTGAAAACAAAATTATGGTCAGCAGCATCATTACAAGTATTTGCACTTCAAACGTCGTTTTTTTTCATATTTTCATCGTAGCTTTGATCTAGCAGTTATTCATATGGTACAACTCGCATTTATATTAATGTTCATCCTTACACAGCTACGAGTAGTAGACGCGACATGATGCAAATATGACTTTGAGCAAACGACCAGACGCCGCCTTTTTTTACCCGTTACAAATGAAAAAAGCCTCACGGATTTCTGAACGTTGGATATCATATCTGAATATCGTTTGAAGCTCTATTGCTCAATTCTATGAAAAGGGTATCCCGTTGCGCTGTATGATGTTTTCCATTAACGTTAGGGAATCCATTCACGAACAATCCTCTTTAGAAAGCCACACTGATTCCCGAGCGTTGAGTATCGATCATATCGTGAGTTTTATCAATGTCCTCAGAATGATATTCTGCCCTACTCTGACAAAAGGAAGCAAGTGCAAAATCACTGAAATCAAGGTTATTGGTATTCTTAGATTGTACCCAGCATTTCCTACATACAGGCAAAATCTGGACAAGAAATATTCATCTTCCTGCGAGATATTCAGTCTAACATAATGTGGTGTTGCACTGATGCCAATGCAAGAGACAGGCACGTTTTGCTCATTTACAAGAAAAGTATTTTTCTTAGTTGCTTCCTTTTGTCAGAGTAGGGCAGTATTCCTTAGCGCAGTACGATACTTTCTATTCATGTTTAGGATCTCGATTCATAACCAACGGTGGGTTCATAAGGGCTATCAATATGGACCCACATATGAAGAGCTTGTTTGCAAAAGGGGTTAGATCCACTTTAGACCATTCTGAGAAAATCAACTTTTTTTATACCCCATATTGCAATATTTTTATGCGAAACTAAATTGTCATGATATACTATCCTATCATGTGAACATAAAATTGGGTATACAAGAAATCTACCTGTCTTCATAATTTTATAATATTTCTCCCCAAGAATTACCTTTGTGGATCTAGCCCCTTTTGCAAACAAACTGAAATGGATCTAACCCTTTTTAAAAAAAATAAGTTAAATTTTCTTTGCCATTTTTTTTCTCTTTTAATGGGAATTTCAAATTTTCTTTGGTATCTCTAATAGAGCTACTTCATACGATACCACAAAAAATGAAATTGGATGAAAAATGGATCTAACTCCTTATTCAAATAAGCTCTTCATATGCATTTTGTGTCTTTTTAACAGATATGCGGGGGAAAAAAAAACGTATAGTGCGGGGCCCCCTTACTGCCCATTCATCAATAAATATCCGCGTGCGAGTTTTTGTATTCAAGAGGTATAGCTTATATTAGGGCCCCCTGCCTGCCCACTCATCAATAAATATCTTTGTGCGAGTCTTTGTATTCAAGACGTGTAGTATTTGTTATTAGCCAGATCGAGACTTCATCTCAATCGAAGATTTCAGAGCGTATTCCCTCAAATGTATTTACCTAAACTACACATTTTTGCTTATTTCGTTTTACTTATGACCGAGCGGGAAATCCACCCGCATTCCCCGCGTGTCTTATCTACCTGTAATTCCGTTGGCTTGTCCGCTATGGACATACAGTGCGGTGAAATTAAGGTTCCCTTTGCCAATACCCTTGATCTAATGTGTGGCAGACTGATACATAATCAATGGCTTATGTGGTACGCGGTTGGTTCTCAACGGTGTCAGCGTGATATGTACGATAGAATGTTATGTCAAAAAGAGAGCGTGCGGACATGAATAGTCGGAACATGTGTGTATATAAATTATGGTCATTTGGGGAGTTTGTATGGTGTTTATATGGTTTTCCAAACAAAGGTCGTATTTTCTCAGGGTAGGCCCATTAGTGTGAACGATGTCTTCCATAAGGGTACGGCATTAACCACACGACTAACATGACTAACTAAACGACTGCTCTATGGCATTTACGTGCAAAAGGTTAAAAAGTTGTAAATTGCGACGACTGCGAATGGCGCTGAAGATTATTCATTAAATGTATTAAAAAAATGTTTACTGCATTATCCAGTAAAGTTTAATGTTTTTAAATTTCCATCCGATTACACGTTGAGTAGTTTATTTTTGACTAAGTACAGATATTTGTTTATCTTGTATATATTTGTATAATTGTCCAAACAACGGTAGTGTCCACTTGTGCAGCATTTATAGTTACATGTATATGTAGGGCAAAATTATATTTCTTGGCCTCGTCATATTGCTGGTAGATTGCTGGTAGAATTAACGATACTGAGTATTACATCCGTCTGTTCGTCCACATCTACCGTACGTCAACACGCAATTTTTACATATTGTACTGAGCCATTCATATAAAAAACAATTTTAACCTGGCTTGAACACGTCCTATGGCATTGGTTATGTATTATGGCAATAATGAAAATGTAACATAGATTTAAATAAAGCCTGTTACAAGCAATCATGATAATTGTGTGCTACACGGATTCCATGAAAACAAAATTAATGTCTACAATCAAAAGGCGTAGATTATTAAAATATGTCACCAATAAACTATGTTAACGGAAACAGTGCGAACGAATATTACATGTTTACAAAACAAGCATCATTAAACATGCCAATTTTGAACGAATGACACGTGTCTTCAGTAGTTTATATACACACAGTTCATTATTGTTATGTAAGGACAAAACATCACGTCTTCCTCTCGAATCGTTTGCTTGATTTATTTTCGCTTTTCTTTTATTCATGCAGATTTCCGGCAATGAACGATGCGCATCACATAATCAAGATTTAAGAGCAAGAAAGGTAAGTTGAATCGACTTTACTTCCTGTACTTTTTTCCCTATCCTTTGTCCAAACAACACAACCTTACGAGCGTTATCGACAAATGACATGCAAAGGAAATGCAACATGATTTCGCTTTCCAAAAAGAGCCATCTTTCTTGGAAGTCGTCACTTATTCTGAATTCGTTTGCCACTTACATTTCGCACGTCGTATTTGTGTGTGTGTATGTGTGTGTGTGTGTGCGTGTGTGCATGTGTGTTTATGTTCTGTTTAAACGTTGTTGAGCGGAGTTGTCCTCTACCTGATGATGAAATTGTAGCGTGAGAACATCCCCGGTATGTATGGACGATTACCCCATAACAATACAATGTTCTTGACTTATTAACTTCTCCTGTCTCATTGATGTATTTTTGAATAAGTAATATGATACAAATCTCATGAAAGAACATTTCATTTGGCGCACATAGGGTTTAACCAAAAGGCTATGTCACGAGATTGGATGCTACTAAACTTACCATTCTTTATACTCTTCCTAAGTTACCTCACTTACGGATCAACATATCTCATGATTGCGAGCTACGAACTTGAGTCAGACTAAGATAAGTATGTAATGTATACATGCTATGGATCGTGGACAGACTGCCAAGTAATATTCTACTCTTTGGCAACGCATCAACATTCATCGGGTATACTTAACCTCGGATTTAGTGGGATGCGGCACCTTGTTGAAATGAAACACCGTCCACCCATCCGGGTCTTCGTGACAAAAGACCCCTCTATGCCCCGCTACATCCCCGCTCCTTCAGCGGGGGTCGAGGATGAGAGGGCGTGGATGGAGAAGTAAATAACGCAAAAGTCTGACAGATGTATGTAAATATACAGAAAGAAAAAGTGTGTATGTGTGTGTGTGTGTGTGTGTGTGTGTGTGTGTGTGTGTGTGTAAGAGAGAGAGAGAGAGAGAGAAATATAGAGCGGAAGAGAGAGAGAGAGAGAGAGAGAGAGAGAGAGAAAGAGAGAGAGAGAAAGAGAAAGAGAGAAAGAGAGGGCCAAGGAAGGGTGGGCCCTTTTAAATCGAGAGAATGGCATTAAGAACAATTAACTAAACAAGGAGAGGCTGGGAGACATTAAAGACAAAACATTAAGAAGTGTTAACGGGAAAAGAGATTGATTTAGAAAAAGTGAGAAAGCAAACGTGAAAGAGAGAGTGAGTGAGAGAGAGAGAGTCAAAATAATAAATGCATATATAGAAAGATGGAAACAGAGAGAGAGAGAGAGAGCTAGAGAGAGAGAGATAGAGAGAGAGAGAGAGAGATAGAGAGATAGAGAGAGACCGAGAGAGAGAGAGAGAGAGAGAGAGAGAGAGAGAGAGAGATAGAGAGATAGAGAGAGACCGAGAGAGAGAGAGAGAGAGAGAGAGAGAGAGAGAGAGAGATGGTTAGGGATTTATCATGGAGATTACATTTTGTTTTACTTGCTGGTGCCTCTCACATTGCAAATGCATGTATTCCTCTTAAATATATACGTACATTGATATGTAGATATACTCAGAAGATGGAAAGCTGTTACGGTGACGATCCGTAATTAGTGTTTGTCTATTTCTATACGGTTTAGACTCGGCGAATTAATAACCTCGAAAAAAATCCTCTTTTCGCAGAAATATAATCATGGAATATTCATCGTATGTTTTTTAGCTGTCCGCAAGATTACTCGCTCGCTCTTCTAAGCATAGTATCTACCACAACGAGAAAAAGCTCACTCACCGTATATCTTAAAGGTCTCATACACACGTACAGGGAGTCGTCAATGCATACTTCCTGTGAACGTATTTCACTTGTTTATCAAAATATGCACACTACGGCCCTGAACGCAACATGAAATCGGAAATAATCCTCATTGATAACATGTTTTATTGTATACAATTTGGCCTTATCGTTTTGAACCAAGGGGCACTCTTGTGTAGAGGTATTATCGTGGAAGTGACGAGGACTGAAATGGAATTGGCGTTATTAAGTAATATATTTCATGATTAAGCGTACATACGGACTGTTTATATAGATTAACATTATTTTACCAGATACCATGCAAATACAAATCTACTGTTTACAACATTTTGATGTGTGATTGCCCTTACTGGTACTGACTAGTCGCGTTGTTAATGATTTGGCCAAGTGTAATTTTCCCGTTCAACGTCAGTCAATTCATGTATCTGTTGTATGTACAACACATTGATCCGTGTCCCATTTAATGTGTCTTTATGGAATTCTAATGTGCCGTTGTGACTTCAACAGGAAATGAAATACATGTATGTACCGTCTAGAAACCCATTCGTTTCTTGCATTTTCCAATTTGTCATCAGTATGCAAAATGTAACTTCCATAATCCCTCTTGATAGCTTTTAGATCGAACAAATCAAGAATCTTCCCTGTCCTCCTACTCGGTCATTATATCTGGAATATTGAATTTCTTAGACAAGTGTAGACATGGAGTGGGGAAGTGGCGAAGGGAAATCACCGAACATATTGTCATACGAAATATCGAGACATCTTTCCTGAGGCAAAATTATGATTATGTAACACATTGCGATTAAATATGTCATTTGTTTAATCTTTAAAAAGCATTAATCCAGGAAAAAACCTATTGGCTTATGTCATATTTCATTATTGATGCACCAATGGTGCAGAGAGGATTAATTATCTCGTTTCCATTATTTCGTAACGTATTCATACTTTGCTAATATTTGCACTAAACGGACACACCCCTCGCAAGCCTTTACTTGCTTATGACGTTCGCAACATATGCAAACACTTTTTGCAGTAAATTACACATCTATAACAAACTAGCTTACGCAAATATGACCTTTGGGTATCACTTAGGCCTCTTTATTCTTGACTTGGCAAGAAAAACCAGTTAAATATGCGAAGAGCTAATAAACGAGTAGAGACATCCTTTCATTGCACAGTAATTAGCTTTATCTTAGTCGGTGGGAACATCATTCAGTTTACAATTTGTGCGCCAGGTAAACTGGGCCATGTTGCATATAGGTTTTCAATTAGTGTAACTTACCATGGGCGGAAATCCCGGAGAGGGGGGGGGGGGGGTCCTTCCCCCCCCCACCAATTCGAAGAGGGGGGGGGGCACAATATCAAATGCCCCCCCACACTTTTTTCGGTCCTGTACCCCTAAAATATCAAATGCCCCCCCCCACACACTTTTCGGTCCTTTACACACACAAAACCTAATGTCTCCCCACTAATTTCGCCCCCCCCCCTCCAACTGAGTGCACTTTCAGAGACTGGGCGAGATCAAAGAATTATGGAAAAAAGACACCCCCCCAAAAAATCCTTCACTACATGATTCAATTGCCTTTATTTATGTTTGTGTGTAGGGTGAGGGTTGGTGTGTGAGTAGGGGCGGGGGGGGCGAGAGAGAAAGGCGTGTCGGATGGGGAGGACATCGGAAGTTCTTTTCGGAAATGGAGGGGGAGGGAGGGGTTCGAGCCCAAAAGAGAGTATGACGAGGAAGATACCAGAGTGTTTAACCCGTTGCTTGTCACATTAACATTGTTACATCAGCGATATAAGGGTCTTTGATTCCAGTTGCAGGGAAGGAATCAGCATTGCAATAAAGTTCACATCTACCGATGATGAGTGAGTGCCTTTTCGACACAATTGTGGACTTTCAACGACATATCTAAATAACCAAATGAAATAAACCAATTAACTTTTGAATACGGGATCATTGTCATCCTCCACTCAATTCATTTCATTAAAAGATTTTACAAAGTTTATGATACTAATTTATTACTTTATTATCTATATTTCAAATACATGATTTCTTTGCTGTACAGTTTGAGTCCTCCGGGTCTAATGTCTGTGTTTTCTTTAACCCGGTCCACACTTTTCTTCTGATTCGATTTTCATTCGTGTTTATATTTGCACGGTTTTAAATGCAATTTGTTTTTGCTTTTTAGTGAAAAGTCACTGATCTGAATTTGGCTTTTCATGCTCCACCCTTAGCCATACTGTGCTTTTCATAATGTCGGTTAGTACTCGCCAAAAAATCATGTCAATGACCGTACAACATTCAGGATTCATTTAGCAGGCTTATATTCTCTAAAGAAAAAACAGACACTCGAAGACATCTGACGAGATTACTGCAGATTCTATTGTATTATTTCCTAGCACGGTTATCTTTCCGAAGCATCCCGCATTCAAACCACGGTACTGATTCTCAAGGGGGGCATGGTATTAATTCACGTCCATATATCACGGCTCCATTAATTACCGGCAATCGAGGGGAATGGAATATACCGTACTTGGGACTAAAGCCCACAGGCCAATGCATTTCTCATGCATCTCTTTGTCCTTCAACGAGGTGCATGGCCATAACGTTGAGCTTTTAACTTATGATATAGTTAAGCTCACATTTTAAAATGACAAATGCGACAACGAGGCATGTGCCATTTACATTAAATAGAGTTGAATGCGTACAAACTCTAATGGTATTTGGTTAAGCTGCGATAACAGTTGATAGCAAGTGTGACGATGCATCACGTGAAATAACTAATTAGCACATCACGTGTCATTTAGAGACGATGTGAACTTCTAACGTTTAGGAGAAAAAAGATAATTATACATGTTTTGGCTCTGGAAGACCCTGGTGGTGAAAACGTACATTAAAATTACCATACATCTAGGAAAATTAAAATTAAGTACTATTTTGGCTGTTTACCCTTTTTGTGCCACATGCGACTTTATTTACAAATCATATACACAATTCCCACAGAGCAGCATTTTATCTGGCACACAACCCCTGGTGGTGAAAACGTGCAATAACTATATACATAATGCAAAAATAACGAATCAAAAAAATATTTTGTTTGACTTTAGAAGATTCTGGTCGTGAAAACGTATATTATTCATGCACCTGACAAAGTACTCCTCGAACAGAATGCAAAGAAGCTTTGGACTGTAATGTCACAATTCACAAGTGTATTATGAGGATGACTGTCTGGCCTTGTATTGCGGACGCTGGTAATTGTTCTTTGGCAGGATAAAAGATCATAATATCATGTTTGTGTTCGTATGTTTCCGATCTGAATATAAAGAGAGAGAGAGAGAGAGAGAGAGAGAGAGAGAGAGAGGGGGGGGGAGAGAAAGAGGCAGATGGATTATACTGATGTAGGAGACAGAAAGAGAGAGAGAGACAGAGAGAGAGAGAGAGAGAGGCAGAGGGATTATACTGATGTAGGAGACATAGAGAGGGAGAGAGAGAGAGAGAGAGGTAGAGAGAGAGAGATAGAAAGAGGCAGAGGGATTATACTGATCAAGGATACATAGAGAAAGAAATAGAGAGAGAGAGAGAGAGAGAGAGAGAGAGAGAGAGAGCGGGAGAGAGAGAGACAGATAGACAGACAGAGAGAACGAACAAAGAGATTGTAAATGACATATTGAGAGAGAGATTGAGATGCGGAGGGGGCGAGAGAGAGCGAGCAAGAGAAAGAGATCAATGTGGGGAAGAGACACGTTGACTAAGGAGACTCGTAACTAACTGAGAGCGCGTCTGAAAAGCAACTTTCACCTGCATTAGAACGCGCGCCGAGCGCGAGAGATAGAGAGAGAGAGAGAGAGATAGAGAGGGAGAGAGTAGGCATTCTTTGTAACTCCTCCTCCTCCATCCATCCATCGCCCCAACCTATGCTCTCACCTCTTACCCAACACTCGGTCTCCTTCTGGCGACGCGTTCCCATCTCACTCCGCTCTCCAGACCCGCAGAACCTTACCAGTAGCACGCCAACACGGATAATTGCAACCAGACGGGGTGTCGTTAAGATGGATACCCGACTTCTCCGCATCTCGGAATGAGTAGCATCATCATCATCGCTCTTGGAGCGTGGACACTCGCATAAATACCTATCTGGAAACCGTTTCACCGATCTATATCTCCGATACGCCTTGAGTTACTCCTCAAGTCTTGAAGGTGCTATTCCGAACGGATTTGTTCTCTGGAGTACTTCAAGGAACCGTCTGTTAGTTGACTCTGCACCACCACGTGAGGAATATTATCTAGCATTGACTTTGTTTGTTAGATAAGATTAAGGCTCTCAGCGACAACCTATGTTTGGATGTAGCCACATCGCATGGTCTTCTATCGAGTATACGGACGCTAAGCACACGATGGGGCGGTTAAACGGCACGTCTTGGCCTAAATTATGGAAGACGTGTGAGCTTTCTTTGGTGAGTATGCCAGATCTACACGATTTCAAGGCTGCACGTGTGGTTTCCATGAACAGTTTAGGCTATATTTATATCTCTTAAACGTCATGTCACTGCATGCGTCATTATCAAGAAATTGTACTAATTGGAAGGGCGTCGTCATGAATGATCCTGATATTGTGCACGAAGGCAATACACTCACCTGCATTTAAATAGAACAAAATGAAGGTCGGCATGTTGTGCTGCGCACGCTTGCCTTTAATACATTATCTCGGGGCGTTAATTAGCATTCATAGCATTCAAAATCCCGTTAAAATGATCTAAATGTCCTATAATCCTGAAATAAACTAATCAAAGGCATGAATGAGTACATGTTATAGTGCCATCCGTGAAATAAAGACGCCGCTAGGACAAAAGGATATTCGGTGAACTGTTGCGTAACACTGAAATTAGCAGCATTGTATAATGGAAAGTTGACGCACGACACGTAGAGATTGTTAAAGTATCCAACCATCTGAAGCATCTCACAATGATCTTTGTATTCCTTTCCTGAATGAATGTTATTAGTACAGATATTGCCCATTGTATTGTTCACCTTGGTATTCTTTTTTCAAAACAAAACCAGATCCCCAGATGATCTGAACGTCGAACAATTTTTCAAACTAAGCTGTGAATTTTCGACCGAAATTTTGTAGGTATATGATAACGTCGTTATATGCAACGATCTAAAATAAGGAAATCTTTGTCGTGAATAAGCCGTTTTCGTCATGTATTCACCATTTTCTCCCTAACTGCCTAGTGACGCGTCATTTCGTTCACCTGTATTTCGTGATTCAGTTTCAATGGATTGAACGCACTCTATTACTAGTTTCTACTCGGACTCGGACCTCGGACAAGCTATCGGAATACCATTAGTAATATACTGTTTGGTCTACGAGAGTAGGATTGGCAGACATATGAAAATGGTATATAAAATAATGGGCTCGTAATTCAGAGGGGGGAGGGGTTACGTTAATAATAACTTACGGTAATAATCATACTGCGCGAAATACGATGTTGTACTTGCTCACAAGAGACAAGACAGACAAGGCCTTCCCCCATATTACAAGTTAATTAATTGTACAAACGATAAGCAATATATATGTCTTCAGATTTCAAGGTAAAAACCCGTTCCAATCAGAGGAAATCGTGCATCACCAATGTCCCTTCCATGCCAATGCAGATTCGTACTTTACTAATTAAACTTTACATTTTTTTTCCTGAAAACGTATGACGCAAAGCTTGCATTGCCAATACATATCCAATGCGAAGGATTTCCAAACATGTGGAATTCGACCGAAATTATATTCATGTATTTAACCTAACTATAATTCATTGTCTGATTTTCGACAATTTCTCAATAACCCAGATACAAATAGTAAATAGCTCATAATTAAACAAAATTGGCGAATTACACTTCATGGAAGGAGTGCCACACTGACTCTATCCAGAGACGTTTATCTGGCAAACGTACATTTGAACTATTTCGTTGCTCCCTCTTCCTTCCCCCCTCCCCCCCCCCCCCCCGCCATCGAGGAGAGCACTTGCCATTACAAAATCGAAGTTAATGCTTACCTCGTCAAGTCGCCCTCTGCCTTCCCTGCGAATGTCAAGTCTGACGAGCGGCGCGTACTGTCATAACATATGATTGCATTATATCATCTTGTCTTCCAAGATTTGCAATAAGACCATTAGCCTTTTATTTGTGATTTTGCAGCAGGAACAACATGTCCAAAATCTCCCCCCCTCTTGTCAGATGATCAATTTGCGTGTTAAGTCTTAATACGGCGTTGATGCGTATTGAATACACATAGATTGCAAAGAGAAGTGGCTTTTCCGGCTCGTTAAGCGTTAAAGAAGTTCACATACGTGTACGTGTATTCATCTTTGAATAACGTGCGGGGAAAACCGTGTTATCATGATCTGATGATGAAGTCTGATATGTGTTTTGACAAAGATTATTTTTGTGATGTGTTTTGTATTATCGATTATTCCACGCTAGAGTAAAGGTAGACTTTGAATTCATTGGTTGTTACCTGCGATTGGAGTACTTTTGATTCAATTTCAGATAAATTAAATTATATTTGAAACATTTATTTCTCCCTTCATAATCATATTTCCCATGCAAACACAATACGTGTTTATTCATGTCATCAGGTAATGATACATTTCAATAACATATACCCCGAATAAAAATATATCAATTAAAATTATGAGATAACAGTCTCTACATTTTAAGTATATATACAACGATCATACAGCAGGCGGCAAGAATCCTTCAAAACTTAAGGAAAATGCTATTAGCCGTCTATCATAACCATAACGAGGTACATAAGGGATGCATGTGCCGTGGAATATCTTCGAGTTTTCTTCTGCAGAGGGTAACACCCACGCAGTGCAGTGGCAGTTACAGCAAGACACGAAAACCATTAACGCAAGTAATATCTAGTACTTGTCATCCCCTCTTTTAAATTACGGTGACAATTTTGATCTTAAATAGGTATTATGTTGTTGCTATGAAAATTCTCAATTCATTTCAGAAAAAAAACGAAATTCATAGCATGAATGTTCATCGTATTCTGCTAGTAGCTCAATACCTTTGTTTTCCCTTGTAATCATGAAAACTACGTTCGTCTAGAGCGAAATATGCAGATTAAAATCGAACGTTTAATTGGAAGCGCTTTAATTGATATAGTGGTTAATGCGAAGCCCCCCCCCCCCACACACACACACACTTTTTATGATTTGTGATAAAAGTCAAATTGTTTATAAAAGTGCATGCGTGTACTTTCAAACACATAGACACAACTGCACAGAGGAAAAGAGTCGTAACTAAATTCTTTCCCCCTTTAAATCGAATATAAATTTTGAAATGACAGTTCGCCTACTTACATGTGTGGATACGGGAACATGAACTGAGCTAAAAAGATCATGGAGAAATTGCAATATATGCTGACAAAATCAGTTTGTATTTGATCATCGTATAATAACTACCTTCTCACTACGTAAACCTCGCAACCTGGCCTCTTTTGATAAGTGATTCCAGACGGTATGATCCATGTTTGGCATGAAAAATCAGTCTGTGGGAGCGTGTACCCAATTTTTCAATGCACATTCATTATAGTTTGCCTCATTGCTGATTCATCTACAGAAATCATTCGTTTCCCTTTCGCCCCTTGGCGGTCATAAAATACAACCATGTCTGCTTTTTAGTGTGAATCTTATCCTTTTTCTTGCAAGGACAAGAGGGAGTGAGTGAGTACCAGTATCAACATCTCCACTTTGTTAGAATATGCTCACATACGCACCATGTAATACATTTTTTTTTCCAATATGAATATCAGCATGATCAGTTTTCCATTACCGAGGTAGATTAAGCTGTAAAAATAATACATTCGTTATTGTAATAGTTTGCCCTGCAAGGACGGACCTTCGAGTGTTTTGTTTATTCAATCGACGAGGAAGAAGAATGTTGAATTAGCAGGCATATTGTATTCCATTTAGGTAATTTATACCAAAAGATGCTATTTCAATTTCTGTTTAACCCTTTACATACCACTGATGATATATTAAATCTTTAATTAAAATAAATACTATAGAACAGCACTTTCCCTGGTTTTACAGGTTTGATCTTATAATACACATATTTTTCCTTTACAAATGTTTAACGATTGTAACAATAAATGTTGATCGAAGGGGCGGTTTCTTGAATATCGCCGATCATCCATCGAGTGTCTTTTTCGTGTAATGATGATAGCGGGAGGGGAGGGGGGGGGGGGGTAGTGACTCATGTCGCAATCATTGTACTCACTATAATTACAAACTAGTTTCGTTCCGAGATTGAGTTCTATTACTTAATTGGATGGTGGGATGAGTGTTGGACAGATGGATGTAAGCCTCAAAGGGTACTCGTTTTTTTCTTCTTCGTTATCTATGTGTGCCTATCACCTGTTGCTGTCCTCGTTTTGCAGGGGAGGGCAGAAACGTTATGTAATGCAGACAGATAAGGGGGTGGGGGGCGGAGATTTAAATAAAGGGTGTGCTTATGTGATGGGCAAAATCAGAGCCAGAATGAGTGTGTGTTTATGGGTGTGAGAGGAAGGGGGGGTGCAAATCTTTCGAATAGCATTTATCGCGTAGGGGGAGCGATTAGACATGAGAACGGGTACCGCGGATAGTGTTTAATGGGTGGATGGGGATGTATTTACTTGACGAGATGGGTGCAGACGGAATATGCATGTTGCATAATGCTTGTTCCATCTTTATCTCTTTAGCAATTTGAAACAGGGAAAACAAGAGGAGGCAGCGCAAAACCAATGAAGCGCTGCTAGTCAGACGCGTAACAGCACTTAAAAATGGTAATAGCGAACTGTCACTCCCAAGACATATACAGCTTTATAGATGACTGCTTAACATATAACAGCAATAAATATTACGAGAATGCTTTCTAAATACGGGTGAATGATTTTCCTTTCTCCCCTTTCACTGGCTGACGCCACCTAAAATTGTGCCGTCAAGTTCAGCTCAACAACCGCCCATCAATACCATGGTACTAACCCGTTTGACGAATGACGTATCGGCTTTGCCTAGAATTATGGAGCGCCGTTCAGGCTAGGCACGCTAAGGGGTTCACGAAAAGTCAGAAGGAAGTCGGGAAGTCGTGCCTTTTTGCTGACTGGGGGGATCCCCTTGTCACGTACGGGGCCTTGTGGTGTGTGTACCCATGGATCGGAGGGTAATGTGTGTGCGTTATGCGTCGGCATCCCATCGAATTGAGGTGTGATAAGCCGTCGTAAGTCGAGAGGGGTGAATCGAAAGATACAACAGAAACAACGGCGGAGAGAAATGGAATGGGAGAGATTGGCATATAGCTAAACTGTGTTTAGGTGTATCAGACGCAGATCTTCACTAGGAGCATCATCATTATATACTACTAATAGCATCAGCAGCAGGGGTAATAGTAATTCAACTACTTCTATTGAAAGTAATGATATTAAAAGCAGTATTGAAGTATTTATCACTGATCGTCAATGGTAATAGCATGTATAAAGCCATAGGATAGCAATTTGATTGAAGTTGTGCATGATTTATATTATACTTTTTACCGAATGCAACAGCATGAAAGAAATCCAGCGACCAGATTGAACTGCAGCACGAGAATGGTCAAAAATTGAGCATTCAACGGAAAACATTAGCTTACTTTATTTTTCCACATAATGCAAAATGCACACAAATGTTAACATACAAACGAATGTAAAGAGAACTAGATTATAGATTGATACGGCTCATGTGTTTGCTTTCAAGGGAAAGTCCGCTCCACATATTCAAATTTGTAGCCACAAATGAATTCTCCCGTGAACTCTGAGACTAACACACTAGTCGGAAATGAAGACCCTCGCGTTTGCGGTTCTCTCGGTCTGGAAAGGGGGAAAAAGTGAAAACAAAAAGATGGGAGGTTTGGAAGATGTGGCGATGAAAAAAAAAACCTCCTTGTGATCGCTTTCACAGTGCTACAAATCTGTTTTTAGGGCATGCACATATTATTCAATGGCTTCTCATTCCGAGCACGGCCCCTTTCCAAGAGCTATCTTATTTGCACTTTTGGCGACATGGAGGGTGCTTTGCGGAGGGTACGTCGGAGGACAGACTTCTTATCCCTGATTCTCGTTTAGCCTCTTCTCAATCCTCATCGGCTGTTTATAAGGATAAGCGGAAAATAAGAGTGCCATCCCCATTGTTTTCCTTCATCCCTTTAAAGCATATGCCCTCCAGGGCCCTGTCTTATAATGATTTACGATTGATATCAATCGTAACTCTGTACATTAAAGATTGGGGATTAGACTTGCGATCGATTCAGATCAATACGAGAATTCGGCACAGACACTACACGAAAACCCCGTAGAGGGGCACCCTGTCTTGAACTTGATGGGTCAAATGTATTATGTGATTGACGTGGGGGTATAGATAACCAATGGTAAACGGAATGTAGGGACGTGATTGCATTATAGATAACATGCATATTGCAATATCGTGTAGATCTGAACAGAAGAATAAAGAAGCGAAAACAGAGAGCGGAACGGAATAAGAAAAGTGACATAATAAGGGGAGAATCAAGGAATGATAACAATAATGCAGGATGTACGCCGACAGAAAAAGAAGAAGAATGATTTTTGATAGACATGCACGATTTATGAAAAAAAAATGGAAAAGAAGGGAAAAGCAGGATAAATTAAGAAAACACAAGCAAAAAAAAACACACCAAGCATCATCAACATGAAAGTATACTTCACTAGGGCGTTAGTGGCGACGCTTAACTGTTACACAAACATGTGAAAAAACCCCACCTCATCAATGTATACCTTTTAGAGTTGTAGAAAACGTATTTCTTTGTTCAGTGGACAAAGTACCTCATCAATGAATAATTTGGGGAGCTAAAGACAACATATTGTTTTTTTAATGTTTCGTGGCGCAGCCGCAAATGGATAAACAACACCACTTTGCCAACAACATTGACACGCAGATAGCTGATAGGAGATGCTTGACTAAAGTAACGTTCTAGATATTCTCTACAGACGAAGTATGGCTAACTGCGCTTCGTGCATTCCGTCGCTTTTTATGTACCTCATCGACACAATATGCGACCAAACCTGCTTCATCGGGACGGTTTATCTTGTTTATTCTGTCCCCATTCTCTCGGCAAATTAACCTTCATCGATTATGTTGCACTTTGCGTTTATCTTTGTGAGACCAAAATCCCCGCTCCTGCGAGAAAGAGCGAGATGGATATTTCAAGGAAAGTTGAGTTAAAAGGCCAGGCATGGTCGACGAGCATATTCTAATTCATTATCATCTGTATCCAGTCTTGGGAGTTGAGTAATGAAAGGCGCCCGGATACCCTTGACCTTCTGGGGAATTCCACTGAGAAGTAAGATATGATCATTCAGGCCAATTAGAGCCCACTTTGTCCAGGTTGAGCTATATTCTGGTCAAGCATACAACAGGATATGTCATCTTCCGAAGAAATGTGTGACGCATTGTATGTGCATCAGACGTAATCATATTAGGGACCTACTTGCAGATGTATGTTGACATACTTCGGTGTCTTATTTGTGTTCTTTTTGTATATATATATATATATATGTGACACACACACATATATATATATATATATATATATATATATATTTATAAATATATATATACATATATTTCTACATATGAATATATATATATATATTTGTATGAATATATATACATATATATATGGATATATATATATATATATATATATATACATATATATATATATATAATAAGAATAAAGGTTGCGATGGCGCTGATTTCTAGGTGAAGACAAACAAATTGAATGAAACGCCAGAGAAGAAAAATTATTCGAATTTTCGGTCATAGACCTTTATCAAGTAATGATGATATATATCTATCTATCTATCCATCTATCTATCTATCTATCTATCTATATATATATATATATATATATATATATATATAGAGAGAGAGAGAGAGAGAGAGAGAGAGAGAGAGAGAGAGAGAGAGAAATGTTGAGAGAGGAGAGAGAACAGTTTTCGTGTGTAATAATCTGGCTGTGTATGCGCGTATGTTCTTGCTTTTGTTTTCGTGTACCGGACAAAATGCTGCCCTGGGGAATTTGTGTGTTTTGATGATGAAATAATTTACAACGAGCATGTTAAGGGAACGCCGTTACTGGCTTGAACATCTGATAATAGCTACCATTAGATTCAATGAATTTCCTTAGTATTATGCAGTGGTATATTTATGTCATTTATGTTAATGTCATATAACAATTCAAATCTGACCTGTCTTTGATGCACAATGTGTGACAAACACGTCATACATTACATAACATGTTGATTGCTCGACGCTGCTGTTTGTGGAACAAGTGCTGAAAGGTTGGTACACGGCAAGCAACGTAATTACATGAGTTCTTGACAAGCTTGTCCGCCTGGCAGAGCAATGAAGTAGATACTTGAATGGAATTGCAATCCTCATAACACTTTCATCTCAAGACGCTGCTTGTCAGTCTTATCGCTCCGTTCACATGGCCGCAATTACCGCTTCGCAAGTAACTTCGTCGCTAGCGTATCCCCGTTTCGGCAAATGAAGGACACCGCGTCATCTGCGCGTTACCATCGTCGAATACCACAGCTAACATCCGTTTCATTGGAATGTTTAACCCTTTTTAACCCTCTGAAACAACAACTGTTCTACGTGTTTTGTGTATATAACGTGCGCACAAATGACTATATGACGCCTAAAGAGTTACACTACTTAATAGGTGTGTCATTCTAGCAAGTGATACCCGCAATACACTCCAGTGGAAACGTACCTCCACAAAAAAGAGGAGTGCGTGCGAGATGAAAACTGCCGAGGCGAAGCCGTAGAAAGCGAGCCGTCAAACTATAGCATCATACGGCATTGGCAGGCCGTCCGACAGTAAAATCTGAGAAATCCTTTCAAATACTGGTTTCCACTTTGTAAATGGAACATTGGTAATTCTCAGAAGGAGAAGAAAAAAATGTTCAGGGCCATGTTCCATTTAGGTTTTCAATTATTGTAATTTACTATTCATGGTAACTACCGTGGCAACAGCCAATGAGCTCTCATTATTGCACCTGTTGCTTTAGTAGTTAATATTGATGGTAAGTTTGAATGAAAAACCTACGCGCAACATGACCCAGGAGGGCGTATGTTAAGAGGGTTTAGTGATATTTATGAATTCCCCATCCCCAATTCAGACATTTTTGCATTGGTGCTTCACACTATCCCATTACGGCAGTATGGAGTCTGACACAGAAGGAGTTTATATAATGTTGATACAATGAGCCACAACAAAATTATTACTTAACCAACGATTTTGTCATAGTTAAGACACGAAACATTTAGGCAAAATGACATAATTTAGCTTTTCCCTTTAAGTAAACTAATGTAGATTGACGTAAAACGTTTTATTCTATGTCCATCTGATTTTGTAAGAAAAACTATCAAAAAGGTTTGCTAAATTGTTGAAGTTAACTGTAAACGACAAAAAAAATAATAATGTAAATAAGTGCACCGACCCACAAGTGTACTTGCATTAAATATTGCAGAGACGTTCCTAGTATACAGCATCATTAGCTTTTGCACTGCATTCTTTCTTTGACTGTAGATGTGAAAACAACCTGCAAGAACGAAAACAAATACACGTGATCGTAAGTGAACACATAAGGTTTTTTTGAGAGAGACTTGCATTCACGTTTGCATTCTTCCTGTGTAGTGCTTACAACACAGTAGTATGATAATCAGCACAACTCATACAAAGAAAGCTTAGTACACTTTTTGACAAGATAACCTAAAGGGATAGCCCACCCTGAAGTTCAGCTGGTTCCAATGACAACATCAATATAAAAGGAGCACGTAATTGAAGGTTTGACGAAAATCTGTCAAAGGATAAGAAGTTATCATCTTAATAACATTTCAATTATTCGACGTCACGCCGAAGTGTTGTATCATCTGTTGCATGATGTATGATTCCATATTTTTTGTCTGCTTTTTGATGACGGAATATATTCGTTCATTTAGGTATGTGTGTAAAACCGGGTGTCTCATGATGTATCAAAATGCACAGATACACCGATGCAAATATATTTGAGATAATTGACATTTTTGACAACAAATTGTACACAACATACTGGAAAGCACCTTGGGCGTGACGTCTCAAACTTAACAACTTTGAAATATCATAACTTTCTTATCTTTTTACGGATTTTCATCAAACCATCACTGATATGATTGTCTCATTCTGCTGTTGTATTGAAACCTATTCAATTTCACGGCGAACTATTCCTTTAATTCCGTATGCGCAATGGACGCATCTGTGCACAGACACTACTTACCATGCTTCTCAAACATCCATTACCATGCTTACAGTGACGCCTTGCTTAGCAGCCAATTGGTAAACCTACTGCAACAAAGCCGAGAACATGGATGCGTGATGTTCCATGTGACTTGCCCTATGTGGCCTCGCTTTGAAGCTAAACAATGTGTGCACATGCCATCCCCACTTAACTCCACAAACGCTCTAATTGGTTTTCTAACTGATGTCCCCTGGCCAATTATACACCGCAAATTGTTTGAAGTTTCATTTGATGGAGAGTGAGACATCACATGGATAAAATTATAGGAATAACATTCAGACGCCGCGTATTCCAGTTAATTTGTCTTACTTCATGATGTTAAGCGCTCACTTTACCAATGGTAGCATATGTGTAAGAAGCTTGTTAATTGTTTTTCTGCCAAGCAAAATTATGCTCTATATGATTAGTGTGTATAACTCGTGCAAAAAAAAAAAAAATCAACGCCGCATAAAGCGTTAACCACAAATGAACAATGTTAGGGTTTGCACGGGTATTTTACCCTGAAATCAAGTTTATTTCGATAAAAACTGACACAGGAAATAATATAATAGTGAAGGTTTAATGAAAATCCGTTAAAGGATAAGAAAGTTGTGATCTTTTGAAAAATCATTCTGTGACATCACGTGCGAAGTGCTCTCCCATGTGTTGTGTACAGTTTTTGTTTTTCGAAAATATGCATTTCTCAGAAAAGATATGCATCCTTTTACCTGTGCGTTTGATATATCATCATAAATACGTTTTCATACACATACCTGAATGAAACTAAATCGTTCCGTTGTCAAAAGCAGAGAAAGAGCATTGGACTTATTTTGAACACAGCATATGGGAGAGCACCTCTCACGTGACGTCACAAAATGATTTTTCAAAAGATCATAACTTTCGTATCCTCTGATAGATTTTCCATGAACCTTCACTAATGTGTTTCTTTCATGTGTCTGCTTTTATTGAAACCAACTTATTTCCAGGGTGAACTATCCCTTTAAACACAAATGATCAGCGTTCGGGTTAAAGCAGTATTACAGTATAAGTAATTTGTTGCAGCGTTCCTGTGGGTGTTTTATTTGCTTTTCACGACTAATAACGGATTTCCTTCAGGGTTCTTTTGGGGGAAATCCCGGAATCATTTTCCGGATAATTTCTAAACACCGGACGCCCTTTTGATATATCATTTTTCACGTTTACTTAAACGTGGTAGATGTTTTATGGGCGATTCGGACTGCATCAACACATATCAAAGCGGTGTTCCCCATCTGGAAAATATAAAGATTTATTATACTATATGTCTACAGTAACTAATACTTGTTGACGTAGATAATTGAAAAGGGATAAGGGTATTAAAACACATGAACGCATGCTTGCATGCTTGGAAGAGAGTATGAACAGAATATAACAATGGCAGAGAGAGGAGTTGGAAGGATAGGGTGTGAAGAGGGGGGGGGGGGGGTGAAGGGGAGGGGTGATGGGGAAAATTAGGAGAGAGTTGTAATGTTAGAAAGAAGATCATAATGTTAGCAGGCTTAAAACATATTATTATTTATGCTACCTAATGAAAAAAAAAACACATCAGATATCAAACCTCGAATATATTATAATTGAGGAAGAATTTGATTTTTTTTTTCCTGTGAACAACCTGGAATAATATATAGAAAACAACGTATGTCTTATTCCCCCTTTATAATTACTAGTGATAGTACAATCTTACCGATTTCAATAACGAATGAAAATGATGACGTACGTAAAATCATAAAATTAGCATCAAACGAATATGGAATGTTTTGGACGACGTATATGGAATACAAATCGGCAATATAAACACAGCAAAAAAGAAAGCCCCCCCCCCCTTTCAAAATACTACAACTTTTTACCAAAACAAGTTTAAGCAAAATAATTTTACAGGGGTATTATTACACTCACTGACTAACTTCTGTCTGTAAATGTGATTGATCCGTCAAGTCATGCATGAATGAGCTTGTATTAAAAGTAAAGGTGTCACTTTTCAAAAGTCATAGGAGTCATTTTTTTAATGCCCCAACAACAGTAAATGTTTGTTTTTGTAGTGTGAGCACTCAAGAGCTTTTAAATAATAACAATACACAAGTTGAAACGAATATACATATATTTATATATTTGTAGTTTCCTCAGACTTAAGTGCCGTTTCAACGTAGTTACATATCCCACATACATGACCATACTGCAAGTAGATCAATCTAAGTATAGAACAGCGATTAGGCTTACTGCCGCGGCTATTATGGCTTTATGCGTCATTTCATGCGCAATGGGGCAGGCGTGAATTCTGAATGCCATTCTGCACAACACACTGGCAATATCGTAATACAATGTAGTATGCTATGGTCTGGCTCGACCTTGACATAGCAATGCAGTGATGAAGTTCTTAGTGCGTGTAATGAAATAATACATACCCAACACAGTCTGTAATACCAGTGTTCCCACAGTTGCTAATAACCACTCCACTATGATAAGGTTAATAGCAATGTAAGGGGGGAAGAGGAAAATGGAACAATGTATGAAGGATCGTATAGATCTGTCATCAACGGCTCTCTTCAGTAGGTTCACGTTATTAAATACGCATTTGCTTTAAACATTAAACGGAAGGATTATGTACTAAATATGTGAGATGATGTGAACTCCTTATCGCTTTGTGTGAAACATATGACATTTTTTCACAATTTATATATGCATAAAAAGTCATTGGGCAGCGGTTTATCCAGCATATCAAGAGTTGATCTTGCCAAGCAATTCAATGTAATGTACATGATGCAGGTACGATCAGTGGTCCTCATGAAATACATATCGATATATTCGTATGTTTGGTAATATATATTATGGTGGTATCATATACTCTTCGCCTTCTTTCAAATCCGACCCCACGAATGCGTTATAGTACTACCTCTTTGTGTCTAAGATCGTATCATATTACCATCTCTGGTATGCATGCATACCAGAGCAATGCAGTTGCTCCATTTGTTGCAGCCTTGTAGATATATGTCGTGCCCCTAAAAGGAGAGCGATGCATGTTTGGTCTATGTATTGGTACGTTACGTTAATCGAATCGTAACGTGTTATGCAATCCACTTATGCCAGTTAGATACAGAACAAAACAGGAGGGCCCGAACAAGAAACAGAAAGAGAGAGAGAGAGAGAGAGAGAGAGAGAGAGGGGGGGGGGTACTGAAAGTGTGTGTGTGTGGGGGGGAGGGGGGAGGTAATCGAAACTACTAAAAATATGCTGTTATTGATTCCCCAAAAGCTTTGATATGCCCATGGAGTCAATTTACTGAATTATACGGCCTATAAGGCGTCTTGCAATTTAAGCTCATGAAGTAATGGCTGGACGTAGCGTAGTAGACAGTAATTGCAAAAAAGATTGATTCCCATTTTACAAATTGATATAGTAATATTATTCACAAATTATATGATTTATTTGAAACGTTTAAATATTTGTCGAGGCAAAGTCATACCGTCAGGTGATCGTACAAAGAACACTCTTAAATATAGACCACCTCTCATGGAGGAGAGCGTGTTGGATTATTACATTGTCTATGCTGTTTAACGGAATGTAGCCTATATGGAATTGTCAATGCTCGGCACACAGCATTGATTTTATTCATGTACCATTTAACTCAAAATATATTAACAAATAGACCGATATTACAATATATAACCACATTATACAATTCACTGACGGAGATGTAAGCAGATACGGTTGATGCGACATATGACTACCGAAAAAAATGCAATAACATTATAGTAATAAAATCTAATTTCATATGGTAAATATTGAGAGGCAACTCTGTCGAGAGGAACGCATATTAACACAATGGAAGCAGAGCTAAATTAACTAGCACGTTTTTGTTATAGTACACGTAGTTTATCAGCTGAGAATCGTTTACAAATTCATGTTTCCACCGACTTGTTAACTCTTGATGTGCCACGTGTGTAGTTTTTCGCACAAAAGAATGCACAAAAACCCCACGGATCAGCCATTAGTCTGTCTATGATATACTGTTTTTGTTTTAAATGATGTACTTCGTTTTAGAATGGAGACATGAAAATGTATCATATTGGCAGCGTTATTAACTCATTCCAGTTAACAAAGAATTTGCCCCCTCCTAAGCCTTGTATACCGTCCACCGTGTAAAATTTCGTTTTCTTCCCAACTTCTTTCTATCTCCTCTCTTCTCTCCTTAAGTACGCCTCTCTCTTCACGACTTCCCTCTTTCCTCTCTTTTTGTCTCATTATCCATCTCCTTGTCGTTTTCATCCTGTACTCTCTAATCTTGCTTCCTCATACTCTCACGTTTCTTCTCTCTCTCTCTCTCTCTCTCTCTCTCTCTCTCTCCCACACTCTCTTCTTCTGCTCTTTTTTACTTCCAACATTTTCTACTGAATCACTGTTATATATAGATATATATCACCTCCTCCCTGCTTCTATATTATTAACGTTTTTCTCCCCATCCCTTCTATCTCTCCATATTTCTCCTTCATTTTTCTCTCCATCCCTTCTTTCCCTTACTTTGCCACCTCTCTTTGATTGCATTCTTCTATTTTTCTATCACCTCGAGTCACGTATATCATCGCAAATCATCGGCGTGATAATGTATAGGACACATGAGAATGTGATGCGAGAAACAGGCCGAAGCCGGGGAGGGAAAGTTACTTGGGTGAATTATATGCCTGCCACGATTGACCTTACTGCCTATTATTCATGTCGAAGCTGTCTCTAGATGCCCTGTCTCAGGGATGTAACCCAACTCCTTCAGTGTAATTAGCCTCATTTCCCAAGTCCCTTTTATTCCTTATAATGCATTTCCCCTCCTTTTGCTCCATCCTTGTTTGAAGTTATCGCGTCTTGATAAAGTAACGGGAGACTACCCCCATGCAAAGCAATAATGAATAAATTCACAATTAGGGAACGATGTGATGTGCTATTATTTATAAATGCCATTAGACATGCGATGAATTTCGTTTTTTATGAAGCGTTTATTGGCTACGAGCCATAAAGCCCTGACAACAGATGACTGAACTAATATCCTTCATTGACTCCATTTTAAAGCGTTTATTTCTCTACCAATTCTATTACGAAGTAGAAACTCAATGAAAAGCTATAAAGAGCAATATTGTCACTTTTGTGATAATTATTTGCATAATTATTTTCGAGATACCTTATAGGGAGGGTCGTTGGACTTCAGGTCAATTTCACAAACAAAAACCGTTAATAGGTCAACCGAGGCCATCATATCGTCCAGAGGCACACAGATGTGATAAATCTCAATTGCTATGATTTCCATTCGTAACATCATTGAAATGCATGCACATCTGGTACACGATGAAAGTGACCGCTACACATACTGCCATCATGCTTTGCCAGCGTGTCGGCTGGAAATCATTCTCAATTTTGCGAAGCCTTGATACTTGCTTCGAACCTTTCCCAATCAGTGCTAATCACGGTACATGTAATTGTGAGTCATTCTCCAATTCGTCATGCATCGAAGTCCGCCATAATGACTGAAATTGCCCCTTTCGTAGGCTAGACGTGTCAGAACCCAATCAGAACTTAACTACTTAAAAGGAAAGTTCACCATGAAGTTAAGTTGATTTTTATGATAGCAGAACTATAAGAAAATCATATGAATCAAAGATTTACAAAAAATCATTCAAAGGATGAGACGGTTATGATTTTTGCAAGTTTTATCTTTTGTGACTTTCCGTGAGAGTTGCTCTCCCCTTATGTTGTGTACTATTTTTTCTTAAAATGTCAGTTTTTTTTTCACAAGGACTCATACAAATTGGACTGTGTATTTGATATATAATAAGACACATGATTCCACACACAAACCTCCAGTCCTTAATTGGAAAAACAGAAGAGAACAATAATTCTGGAGTCATACAGCATACAACACATGGAAGAGCAACTCGCAAGTGACGTCAAAAAATCACAAAATTAACATGTCATAACTTTCTTATCATTTTACTGATTTTCACGAGTATGCTTTGTTCATGTCTCTGCTTTGAGAAAAACCAATCTAGAAAGGTAAAGGCTAGTGGTGATATAGATTTCAGGATTCGAAATTAAAGCAGAAAAATGTTCTTCTGCCACCACATAGTGGAATGATGTTAATGATTAGTTTAAACAAACTGTTTTCCTAAAAAGATTTAAACGTAGTTTTAAAGCATTTCTATTAAAAAAGTGCAATTGTCTATTGCTGATAATATCACATGATACAAGGTGCATATGCATGTATATTTGTGTGTTTGTGTGTGTTTTATGCGGTTGTAGTTTTTGACTTGTACACTATATTGTTATTTTCGTTACTCAGACGTTGTATTATAATGTACCATTATACCTTTAAATGTAATGTATGTTCGTAATATTGTTTAAAGGTACCTCCTGCTCACCCAAGCCTTGTGCTTTTCTTTGGAGACGTCCGTCACCTGTGATGTTTCTCAAATGTATTATTTTGTATTTTGATATGTTTTACTTTGATGAAAAATAAGATTGTACTGTATTGATTTGAATGTGCAATCCTCGTTTCATATCAGGAGTCACCTCGAGGTGACTCGGAACAGAGATGGCGGTAGAACGGTCATGCCATGGTTCCGGGTCCCGTAACCCGTACCACTACTATTCCGTTCCTCAACTGGAGGCAAATCGAAATAGAAGTAGAAAAACTCGATTGCATTCGACTCTGAGCGCGTTTCACCCCCGCTCATCTGTCTGCATCAAATACGCCCATAGCGGCTTGAAATCAATCATAGCCGCTTGTCCTATCACGTACAAAATGACACGGGTGATGCCAGTGTTGGCTTCCTTTTTTGCTCCTCATGCCAATAACCGCGTGATAAATTGGTCATGTATCATCTCTTCACCCTGGCTATTCACGATGGATGGAGAGATATCGTCGCGATCCAGGCTTTGGTTTAGGGATTGTGACGAGAATACCGTGACACTGTCATCTTCTTAAATATTTCGTTTCCGTCAGATAAGCCGCGAATTTTTAGAAGATACGCGCATCACCTTTGCAGAAGTCAATCCAGTCGTGAATTCAGCAGAAATGGACGTTCCCTTTGCAAATTTTCTTTCTGCTTATGCATTCTACAGCGCCTCAAAATCAGCTGTAAAACCATATGTCAAAATTATACACACACACACACACACGCACACACACGTACACACACATACAAACGCAGGTGTCGTCTGTTAGCAAACGCATTTTAACCGTACGAAAGTAACAAGTCTGTAAGAAAACTCATACGCGGGCAATTATGCAATGTTTTCCCACCTTGATTTCAATAAGGCCACAAACCGTGCCAACGTTTCCTAGAAAAGAGCTGACAAACAAAAACGGGTATAAGTATAAGACTACTTGCTCATTAGTTACGTAATACTCCATACATATTCACAATTATTACTAGTATCTTCTGGATATGCTTATGAAAGACACTTGTTATTCTCTTCCTCTCCAGACAAACGATCATGCAACCTTGTTAAATTGCAATCGGGATTGCCTTTTGAAATATAAAAGTTACGCCATTTTACTTTAATGGGGCAGCATGGCGCACGTTATACAAACAGGGGTTTGTTATGGAAGGGCATGAAGCAACTTTCTTTATTTTAACCATGCTCCGTGCCGCTGAAAAGTTGTGTGTTCTCAACAGGTGCTGTTCAAGTGTTTGAACAATTATGAACATGATTGTGTGGCAACGGATTCTCAGAGAGAACAAAAGAAATGTCTCATTTCGTTTGTTTCGTTCTGTTTATGGAATTTATAATTCCACGAGCATAACAGGTATCAGCGAACACAGATAAACAAGTTTTTCAAGTTAAGTATCTCCATTGCACGCAAACATACACAAACACCGTTAATGATTGCACATAGCTTAATATATCATTTTGACAACGGTGGAATCCCAAAAAATGCACAAGTTGTAGGAAAGTGAAGAAATTAGTCAATTTCGTAAGAAATATTAATATCTTATGTCCGATTGTTTTTAATGATTCCGCATTACTTTTCGAAACAAAAAGCAGAGTAAAGGATTTATCATAATCTTCCCTCAACCTCCTTGTACTTTGCAACAACAAAAATGTCAAAAACAAATCTTCTAGAGAAAATTGGGCAATTCAATAAATTTATTTTCAAGTTGACAACAGCTAAATGTCGGCCCCGCGCATGGTACATCAAAACATTGTCATGATTATGGAATGCTTTTGACATTCATGAGCACGCTTTAGTATCGATACAGATGTTTGAATGTATTATGCTCGAGTTTCCTCTCCTTCCTAACACCTCCCTGATACAACCTACTCCTTGTATGATCATTCGATACTCGTAGAATGTGCACACAGCTATGGTCATTATCCTCATTCACAATAATGCCTTCGATTGCCTCTCTCGGTGAGCACGGAGTAAAACGGCCACGATGAACGTCATGGGCCTTAATCCTCGGGGGTGAAGATAGCGTCGGGGAAATATTTAGGTTTACCACATCTCCCGTTGCCATAGTTATGCGGAATTTCCGTCTGTGTCATTTTCCGATGAAATATATATACTTTTCCTTCCTTGTACTTATCAGTGTAATGGCAGCTGCGCCACTGTTTACCGTTAGGATTGAAATTAAGCTAATTCATGATTCTTGGTCAGATCCACTGGGAACACAAACAAAAGTATGACTTGATGCGCTGTTGCTTTAAATGATATGTTCCGCACTTATCGGCGTTGTAATTATACGCTACACGTCCCACTTTCCTGTCTTTTTATGAACGACTACTTCGCTGTTACCCTTCCCCTCGCCCAGCCCCGAGTATCGCCCCGGGGCTAGGAGCCAAAAGTGGCGACGGAGTTCCTATTATGGTAATAAAGCGTGTCATGCCCATTGCAAGTACCCCGGAATGACGATTCTCGCATCACCTTTCGCGCGGGAAAGGGGAGGACCGTAAGTAATTCATTGAACTCGGTGAAAACGGAACGGTTGTAGAACACTCTACGCTCTCTCAACTTTATCAACGTGTAATCTCTAATGTCGTCGTATCCCACTGTATTCCTCGTCTTCCCTTTCTGTCGCCACTTTGAGCCACTTTTTCACCACCACCACGGCGGATACGGTTTGCACCCACAAAGCCGTAGCCATTAACCAAAATTCCCGAGACGGTAGACTAGGTGTTTTTTTTTATATGTAGTGTACATGCTTCCTACCTGGTATATCATGCTGTAGTCTTACAAATCATACTCCTGTTGTGAAACAGAGTACATACGTGAATACATGATCAGCTCACATCGATAATATCTTTAGCATTTTTGACAAAAGTATTTATTTTAGTTAGAAATAACGAGCATGGGTTCTATAGGGGTCTCTTTCCAAGTCTGGATTAGTATTTCTTTATCTGGTTAAAAACAAAAAACAATATTTATCATTATCATGTCTATATATATAATCGTGCAACTGATACATACTAACTAGAAATTAGCAATTCGTCACCTTACAAACAAATATGAATAATAATCACTTATCTTATTTCATTGTTTGCACATGCCACATACCACACATAAATATCGTGTATTTTGAATAAAGAGAGTACACATGTACGGACCAGATAACTATATGCAATGTATTTATAAATATGCTAGTGAGTTATTGAGACCTACATTGGATATTTGGATATGACATTGTACATCGCCACACTTCTCTTTCTTACTCTTGTTATGCTTAATGGGTACACGCCTACAATTTCTTTTGCCCCAGAAATTCCCTTTACTAAAACATAACAAAATGTTATGAAATTAAGTCTTTTTTTAGATGTAATAAACTCGTCTACAGTATGTTGAATTGCCCCTTTCAAACAAGGTACGCCTGTGTATGTATGTACAAGCGGGAGATATGAAATTAAATGTATGATAATTTGGTTTAATCATTACACCATATATATTTAGCACAAGCATACCGACGTACTACGTACACATATCATCCTTCCCCTTTTCCGCTAGTGCAACTATGCAATGTCGGTGATAAAATCCAGGCACAACATCACAATGTGTCTGTTCGAACGAGGTAACGTAGGCGTTGCATTATAAGTGTATCTGAATACAAATGCGATAAACGTCCATAATGGTTTCAAAAGATGTTGAGATACCCATTTTCCTCCTTGCTTATAACGCTCCGGAGACAACTCCATCGCGCTATCGCAACAAGATGTGAATACACTAGCATTTATTGTCACGGGCATGGGGAGGCATTAGAGTATACGCCGACGCAGAACACAATCGCTGTTTAGGTAGATGCATCCCATATATGTACACATTGTAAATCTTAGGACATTGACGTTTGTAACAAAACAAAACATGAGCTGTCAATGATGCTGCTCTATCACATTAATGACGTTGATTCATTAGGGATAAAATGATGCGATGTAATGTTTGACGGATGATAATGCGTCAATGAATCGCGTATGTTCATCCGGTTTAATGTATGAATATAATTCCAGCGTATACTGTGCGTAACCTATCTAGTCCTCTCTCTTCCTCTAATCACACGAACACCCACGTAATCTTACATGTTATTTTGTTCCTTCGTGTGAAAAATTTGTTGATCTAAAGAACATGCCGACAATGCAACGATGTCCACACGACACTCGGAGTTGCGCGATCAAATAACTTTACGTCGATTTTTAGTACAAAAACCGATTGACTACCGGGGCATGTAACGCGATAATTATTTTAGGATGGACATGGTGGAAGCAATTTGAATTAGTACTGTCTAATCAAAAAGGGTAAACAGCTTTCAACAACCAGCTCAATGATCTTGTCAACGGTATGTGGATCACGAAGTATCTTTGCGGAATTAAACATATATACACCTCTTGAATTATTTGGCGAGGTCAGTGAAATATATAGGCCCCGTGTGGTTCCTTCAATAGTCTTAATATTTCCTTTGTGGCTACTCACATCCGGAAATACCGCTACTGGAATCAGGTCACGCTCACAGAGTCAACAGAAAACTCTTGTGTCAATGTATGCTACATATACAACAGTGTCCCATACTCCTATTTAACTCGTAATATGCCGTTGATAAGTTTATGCACAGGTAAAACACGTGCATTCCAGACACTCGCAGATTCGTTTTAAGTTGAGAGATGCGTTCGTGTTGATTACTCTGTCTGTAAATCAACATGCATCCTGCACTTTGCGATGTTTGGAGTCGCCAACCATGTTGTGACTTCCGAAACATTGCTTCCCTCCTTTGGCAACATTCGTTTTATCTGCTGTCTTTGAATAATGAGTATAAAGTGTATGCACACCACGTATCGCCTTGAGCGACGGGCGCCCTTGGATCGATCCACCTGAACCATGCAGTCATTAAGGTCAGAAGGTGAGAACAAGTCCGCTACTTCAGTCAGTCAGGCGCGTCATGCGCACATCGAAAGCGTTTACGGGTCTTAATCCTGCTAATTGAAGCAAGCGCATTCATGGCATGTTGTACGGAAACAATCGGGGCAGGGAGGTGGAATAGCATGTAGGAAGGCAGATTACTGTAGCTCCGTATCTTTCTGCCTGATCTGATGCGGTGAGTGCGCAATGCCGTGCGCGTATCAGTGACTCCATGAACGGATCCGTACAGGTATCCATAAGTTCTTTTAATGACTAAACAGTTATACACATATAGGTCAGGTAGTCGAAACAGTCTCTAAAAGAATTATTGGTAAAGTAATGTGGTCATATTCATTGCTATGCATGTTTCACAGGATTATGCAGTTCACCGGTCCGACATACGGTAGTCTACATAGCGGGCAAATGTCGCGCAACCATATTGAAGATCTCCGTTATGACCATCGGGTTTTGCTCTACCCACATAGTTTAAAACCAGTTGTCTTGACTCCGTTCCTCTATACCAACATTAATACAGAAGAGATTTGCAATTATATGAAAGAAACTCACATGAATCAACAGATCGATATGATTTTTGTAAAAAAAAAGTTCTAACATCAAGGTGGGCAAACAGTTGGGAATTAGTTGCATACATCTTCCCGACGTCATCGTGGAGAAGGCAGATTATTCAGAGAGGGGGACTATTGGATGGAGGTGGGGGAAGGGGTCGGGGTTTAGATGGACAATGAAGAAGGAGGGGGCGTGTATTTTAAGACTGTTTTGGCGTATTATGACATTTTCCGCATCTTCTGTTTCATCGGGCGAAGTATAGCGATGGGGGTCCGTACTGTTTACCTCTGGTGCACAGCTCGGGGATGTCTGGCTGAATGAATGAATACATTGAATGGTAGGGTGAACTGGATGAATAAAACGGAGAAGATAGGCGGAAGAGTGCTCGGGGGTTCACCACGTGATCATCGCTGTCCTCCCAAGACCTTTCCCCACATCCATTTTACAAACCGCACGGCCATACCAGATGTTGTTCAAGTAATGTGTCAATACTGTTTCTAGATCGCATGACTCTAGATTGTCCTTAGTAGTGCTTTCATATGATTTTATGAGGTTGAGTAAATGCCATCCTATCACAAGAGCACTATGTCTTATTTTCACTGGAAACATACAATCTTCACAAAAAACTACGCCTTGTTGCTCACTGTTTGAATCGCAGACTTCACAAATTAATCCTATTTGGTTTTAGAGTGTTTCATAAAAAAATATAATGTGGTATTGTTTACAAAAAGAGAAACACTACCCTCAATCAAATGAATGCGATTCAACAACGGCTATCCCATTTTATTCCATGTAGGTTGGCATGCCGTACGACCCCATTCATAACGAGCGTCATGCAATCAAATTGTATAAAACAACTAGCCTACTTATTTTTTGATACTTATTCTTTAAATCAAGCCACATTAACAATCCACTATTCTTTAAGCATTGTTCTGAAAGTAATGTTTTTTTTCTCAATGAAGGTATTACCCTCGTGTATGACCGTGTCTGATAGAAATGAGTACTAAATCAATGTAGCTTAGCTTTGAGTTGCATGTTGTGTAATGGAAACCCAAACCGCGCCAACAAGTTGTGTCGGCCGCCATTTGTACGTCAATTACGGGTTTGAGTTCGAATGCTTTGCAACTATAAAGCCCAAAATGGATTTTTCTAAATCGGATATAGCGGTGCAATCCACCAATACTGACGCTACTACTGCGTGGCTTCTAAAGCGGGTACCGCCGAATGTGATCGGATTATTTTCAAGACTGTCGGCGGACTGACCGTTATCCATCACTCTCCTCGGGAGGCACGTCTTGTGCCCAGTTGAGGGATCATCCAGATCCAATCCAGACACCTTTGGCCACGAAGTGATGCTATATTCCTCCCACTTAATCCGCTAGGCATCTTTACCCGATGCCGCATAGACTCAAGTCACTCAATACACGGCGGTTTCCTATAAGTACGACACCGTTTATGCAATGACCTTGGCTAGGTATCCATCTTTCATCTTCTTTGAGTGCTCGGTAACCATTAAACTTTCACTTGAGTATGTTAAAATAGGCCGTCAGGGGTCTGCTTCTCCATTGCGAAGGTGCGAACCGTACCTAGTGCATCGTGCTGACATGTGTTTTAGTGAGGTGACTTTCGAGGAGTATTCCTAATACCGGCTTGACATTTCAACACTCCTACCAGACTACTACCATGACTACGACTGTCAAATGGGGACGATACAAGGCGCGAAAACACGGAGTTTTGCCGCGAAAACTTCGCCTGTGCGCTGACTCCGTATCAATCAACAAGGAGCGCGCGTGCGTCTCTGCATGAGAGAGAGGATAATTTCAATGTATTTTGCTTCTCCAAAGTGAAATAGGAGACGAGTGGTCACCGTTTTTCTTCGGCTAAATTTAACCAGGAGAGGGAATAACGGGAAAGGTCAAAGGTGATTTCCGTCGTAAAATTCGTGTCGTTAGCCGTGTGACAGCATTAACTGGCGCTGCGTGTTTTGAAGCCAGATGGATACAGAACAAAATGTATACATTGAGAAGCGGAGGTATGTTTATGTCAGGAGATAGAGGGAAAGAAGAAGACAGTAAAAAGAGAGAGAGAAAAAAAAAAAGAGAGAGAGATAGAGAGAGAGAGAGAGAGAGAGAGAGGGGGGGGGGGTGCGAGAGGATGCGAAAGGCGTTTAATACAGAGAGAAAGTGCACGATTCACTATTAAGTTGTTTATGCTCCTTAAAAACAGTGTTACGACAAAAGGAAAATAAAGAGTGAAACAAATCTCAGACAGACAGAGAGAGAGAGAGAGAGAGAGAGAGAGATAGAGAGAGAGAGAGAGAGAGAGAGAGAGAGATAGAGAGAGAGAGAATGGGGAAAAGGGAGGCGTTGAAGTGTTTTTCAGTATGTTATCTCCATTTATCACTCCTTTATCATGTTTGTCAAATCTTCTGACGCCATATCCAATGCCATTCAATCTCATTATTCAGAACGAAATGTCTTGCTTTAAAATGCACTGATTCGAACATTACAAGTCACCGCAACACTTGACATTTAACATCTTCACAGACAAAGAAAACCCGTCCACACCCATTACCTTACTAATGCTGGTACCGGCGATGTGTTTGTGGAATTTCTTGCCCAGGTACGCCCGGAAGCTAGCGTCAGTCCCATAATATTGTTCTTGTCAAATTTGATAGAAGATTCAAAATTGCAAAAATTCGATACCAGTTGACAAACAAGGTACAATCAATATCGCTTCGCCGGTCGTCACCTTCGACAGAATGCTGCAAATTTCTTTACAAGCGCGTCTTCCATATGTGTGTCGTCATGAATGCATAACCAGACCCGTCTACTTGATAGACGGGATGGACAGATGTACCTTTCGTATTAATGTGGGAGACATTATTGTACCAATAATATTTTTTTTTATGAAGATTATCAATTTTTTTTTCATAATCTATTGTTAACGTTTTGATAACATGTATAACGTACATCTTGTTCTGTCAGATACTGTATAGATTCATTGAATCAATACATTTACTTCAGTGATGTCCCTCCTAAAAGGATGTTTGTGGTTGTTTCCCCCTTTATGTTACATGGACGCGGCTAAGTAAAGACCTTCATGGGGGCGTAGGATGTACCACCCGTCTGTATGTATGGCAATGCCAATAGTTCAACCTCCCTGGACTCAATTATCGTATCGCGTATGCATTTTGATCCAATAACTGGGTATTTTCTCCCTCAAAGTGCAAACGGTAACTCGAACCGGACCATTGGCGGGAGTTTAATGGGTCCTTCGCGCCATATTCATCGCATTCACCCCGCACAAGACGTCCGAATTGCGATCGAAAGTGGACGATAACATTTCAAGAGGAGCCTTTTCCTGGTATCGAAGGTGAATCGCTGAATCCTTTTTTTTTCTGAAGAAAGCAATACATATTCACCCGCTGTAATTTTAGTCATAGTCATGATAGCGGGTGGGATCGATTACATCATTGGATTTTTGTCTGTGTGAAAAAGAACGGAATTGTACGTGTAATAAGCACAGCGTATTTTAGGAACGTAATTGCATTATATTAATGAACATGATCATGGAAGTCGAATCTGTGTCTTAATGTGTACAATAATGATAACACTATATGATACTGCGATTATAACCTCATCACATTGTCCAATGCTAACATATATTGATTGAACCATGCAAACTATTACAAGGCGACCGATGTACATAGGTGAAAGTTTAGAGGGGGGTACCAGGTGGGGGGTTCTGAACGACCCTGATGAAAACTTTCTCTATACGGATCCACAGGACTTAAACGGATCTTGCGCCTCCATTTCAAACTGGCTATCGTCCCATTGACTCTTCGCCAAAGCACTTTTCACGGTGTCCCTAATTTCCCTGCCGTTATTTTCACAATCGACTCGAACGCATTACCTTTCGCCGCAACCTGAAAGGTGAATCGCCTTGAACGAGGAACAAGCACTCGCTGGAGTCTCACATGGGGTCGTGTAGCTGCAATGCGCCGCGGCATCACTTCGATGATTATACATTTGGAAGTTAATCTAAGGGATTGGGTTTATGACTTGTACATTTGTCTTCCCGATCCCCAAGTCGGGCAGGCGTTTTCCAATGCTTTTAAGGGATTATGTGACAAGACTTTATATCATGGCGCAATATATTTCGAGGCCTCATGCAAATGCTGACTTGTTAGGATCTAGGGCATTGCGCGCGCGGTTCGGAAAATGAGGCGACGAATGTGATCGGCACTTCTGCTAACTTTCATCATCCCGTGAAATCTGGAATAAATGTTTAAGTAAAATATGTCACGTCTGGTTTGACAGATTGAGCGATACTAACTCACTTAATTCTGACCTTCTGCAATGATCAAACGCTCTCTAAAGCAACGACATACAGCGTAAAGGGACATTAGAACCTAATGAACATCAATCACCAGTTTGGAAATAAATTTCTGGTAATGCCTTCAATGTATATTCGCACCCTTGATTTAAATATAATACGTCACAAAAATGTATGATCGACGTAGAAGGAAGTAAACCATAAAGCATGTGCATTAAACATGATAAAACAACCCGTTTACTTGTTTGCCTGCTTTCTTAACCGTTTCTTTTGAGGACATGCCCTACAGTTCTTATTTCATATGCGCAGGTTTCCATTATTTAGTGACGTTAAGTTGGATGTGATGAGAGAGAGAGAGTGAGAGAGAGAGAGAGAGAGAGAGAGAGACAGACAGAAAGAGAGACCAGAACGTGAGAAAGAACATGAAGAAGGGAGAAAGAACAAATAGAGAAGGGTAGAGACATCTATACAAAAATATATTCGCAGAGACAAAGATGAATAAAGAGTGATACATAGGTACATAGGTCATGTAGGTAGGTAGAGGGGCAGAGAGAGAGAGAGAGAGAGAGAGAAAGAAAGAAAGAGAGAAAGAGAGAAGTGATATAGATAGCCATGTAGTATGCTTCTATAGAGATATGGCACACAACAAGGGAGGGAGCTCGACCAATCACATCGATTGAATGTGATCACGCCCACGTGTACATTCCTAGCCAGTCATTATTTATTCATGTTTATACGTGTGATGAAAGATCATAATGGACATGTCAGACCCCGGATCTATTTTCGAATCTCTCCTCGCATGTGATCAGTCACAATATATTCTCGGAGGCAGCTGTACTTTTACGTGTAATTGATTTCATTTGGAGAGGCGGAAAAATAATCACTGCTTCCTAATATGGAACGAGCTGGACAGATATCGACCTACATGCTTGTGCTGGGTTTCCTCGAAATTCATGACAATCGTGTAAAAAAAAAGTGTCTTATCTCTAGGGGGGCCATTTTGAAAGAAACTCAAATCGAAAACTGTTTTTCCTAAGGTATTGTGAAGCCAGCTGAAGTAAAAAAAAAAAGGCGCCAGTAGGTCAACACCAATTATCATGATTATGACCGTGGGGGACTTAAATCTGAGCCTAAGTCAAAACGTCAGAGTTAGTGTTTAGTATTCACCTCTGTTTTAAAGTCCGTGCTCATGGCTAATACCGGAAATAGCTTATCATGTACACAAAAATGTCTTCATGAAAATGATACAGCATAATTTTGATGGAGTGATGTTACGTACACCACCAGTGCTAATGATTGATAAGCTTATGTAATCATATTAGTTATTTCTGACTTTAATCTGATACCGTTCTGGTAACGAAAAGTTGTCGTGACACTCGATCCTAACCGTTGCTTTACAGGTGAATCACATTAATGTGTTTGCATGTTTAAATGCAGGGCCTAATTTGCATCTGGGGGATGCATCGAAACGTGACATTAGTTTTGGCATACGCCGTGTCATAATTCATATCTCATGTTGTTTACCGTTATGCGCGCAGTATTTTGATTAGCACACGACCAAATCATACGCATTCCCTACCCTTATCCTTGTCCATAACTCTCCGCAGCTTCAACCGTCTCCTCCTCTCTTTCTCTTCCTCTCCCTCGCTACCCTTTCCAGTTCCTACATTTCACATTCTTCGTTCTCTCCTCGTCTTTTTAGGTTTGGTTTTCATTCTAGTTTCTCATTTTCCCTCCACCTTGCACTCTTCTCTTTCCGTCCAATCTCTATCTCCGTCCATCTCTATCACCCTCTCTCTGCTTACACCTCCCTGTATCCCTACCGTGCACCCCTCCTCTCTCTCTTTCTTTCTCTCTCTGTCTCTTTACCCCTTCCACTTAACTGTACGCCCTGTCTCACTCCCTCCCTTGTGTCTATCTTTACATGTCCTATGTCGTCGTCCATCTCAACAAAAACATGCTCACGTTCCTGCTCTGTTGCTTTTACATTTTGAATCTCGTTCAATGACTCGTCCTTCATTATCCCTTATTTTCGGAAACCAAAGGCGTTTGATCGTACTTACTTCTACCGCTCAATCATGCTTAAGCAACGCATCCCTTAGCGGTTAGTGTCATCCTGACCAACCTTCAAAGAAATCATCCTCTTAATTATGTCCAAGGGGTGCAATGTTTCATCCCCCATCCAATATAATCTCATGGGGGGCACAACTCTCATTAGTACATGTTACGGACGGCCCTCTGCAATTGGCCTCCCCTTATTTGTAACGCCCGCTTGGCGCCCCCAATTGTCTCAATCGCCCACGACTTTGATCCCGTCTTAAATGGCCGGCGCTTCGAAGTGGTTCGGACAGTAACAAACCGCATAGAAACGTCGGGAGCTGGGAAGAGCGATCATGCCCTGGCTTATGGCTGCCCGCTGAAGTCACGTCTAATTCATCACCGATCACCATGATCGATCCACACCTAAATACGGGGAGCGTTTGCAGGTCGGGTGGAAGAGGAACGAGGTTCCATAAACGGATTACGTACGGCCATGGCAATGACAGTATGCCGATGATTCTATCATATTAGCCTATATAAGGTCAGATTCCAGAATTATTGCTACTATTGGTATTACAATCAAGGTCATTGAGTAGGATGACAATCATGCTTTACTGGTTTATTTTTCCGTAATGAACGTGAAAAGCTAATACACGTTACCTTTGATAGGTTATATTTCCAAGTCCATAATGTCTATTTTAATTTCGTATGTTATTTTGTTTCATGATCATAAGTTTCCATAAAGGGCAAAAGATTCTTGATTTGCTAAGGATAGCTTTCAAAACCGAATCAAATGGGTGATACAATTAACGTAAATTTGAGCAAATTAATAACTCTTACGTGATGTGACACAGAATATAGCCTTTTAACATTTTGTTAGAGACTAACCAAAAATCTAAACATCTGCTCTTTGACAGACAATGCGGAAAGCCATACGTTTCGCATTATACAATGATGTACAATGAGTAATATACCAACGATAAAACCAGACAAAAGGGGCATTGCAATAGTACACACATTCCCAATTTTGAGTGGCAGCCCCCCCCCCCCCTCACTCGTAACATAGAGCACATGTGTAGTTTAAAATAAGCTTGATAAAAAAAAGATGGCCAGCTTTACACCTGTATGTGCATTAGACAAGATGTGAGTTCCGCGATATAATTGATTTTGCTGTAGCGCAGGTGAGAATTGTATTTACCGTTGTGACATATGCGCGCAGTGAAGTGGCCATTAGCGGGCTATCCTGGGTTTAGCGAGACACATTATCGGCATACTGATCGCACCGCGTGTCCCCAGAGTCCCCAGAGAACACGTTTGTAAATTACAGAATCACCAGAAGGAAATGCTAATCGTTTGACACCCCCACAACTAAAATATGTAATGATGACAATAATCATACTTCCAGCGCCCATATTTTACCACAATCATGATAATATTCCATCTACCTTGTATTAAAACATATTCACACTTTTGTTAGACAGTTACTCAGCGACTTGAACGCAAATCAAGTTGAAGTATAGAATGAAAAGTTAAGCGACTTCAAACTTGTAAAGTGCCAATGTGATATTTCATCAGTAAATGGAATAGGCATATGAATCTATTAATTAAATGACCACATTTTGACAAATCAGGACCGTATTTGTGTTTTATATCAGGTAAATGATTCAGGGCATAACATCACCTTGATGTGTATCACGCAAGCCAATTCTCCACACTTTGACTTGTCAATGCATGTAGGAGATTCATGAATTATAAATGAAACGGAAATGTTTGATAATCTTACTCTCTAGAGTTATTTAGGACGTCCATGCTCATTTAATACTGAAGTGAGTTACATATTCCAAGCGCGTCGTTTCAGAATGTCTAACAAAGGTTACTACGCATAATCCATATCAGATGTACTTATCTGGCTGAGATTCATGGGATATGGCGGTGTTGTTCACAAAGTATATTGTTCTGAATTAATTATCTGGTACACACAAATTTATGGTCCTGAATCATTGATAAGTGAACACGCAGTTAAGTATTCAAAGGATATTTCAAACAATACTGTTTGATACAATTTCACAGCCATGCATCCACAACATTTTCCAATATTTCGTGTCTGATATTAAACATAAGCGATGTGGAGTTATTTCCTTTCTAACCATGATCCTTAAACTGGATATGATACTTCGTCGTTACAATTAGTAATGTCTCAATAACATTACTAGTTGAGATATTCTTTGATTTTTTTTTCATCAAGATTTGAATGATGTTATTTAGAAGTATCGTTTTAAACTACTGTACAAAGTGTCGGCCAGGACTTCTTCTTTTCCCTCTTTTCCTCTGTTTCTATATCGATTCTCCGTCTTCGTCCCTATTTCTTCTTCTTAGTTATCTGTTGGCGTCTTCCTCGTCTGGTTTCCTTAATGTGTGTGTCCTTATTTCCTACCTACACACCTTTTATCATATTTCTTCTTGTCCTCTTTTCGTAAGTCATTATCCATACCTAGCGATGCAGACTTCTTGGATAAACTACGTGGAGTCGGCATCACTCAGCCGACTTCCAGAGTTGGCCACACACTCCGCCAGTGTCCACTGGGTTTTCACCCTGCTCTTAATCGACCAGTGAAGTGCGTTTTGTAACGTGCATAGAATGTGTTTCGCCACATGTATATCTATATGTCATTTTAATGTCTATCCAGTGAACGGAGACGTTGAATGTTTCCCCTCATGTCTGTACGTGCGCGCGCGCGTGTGTGTGTGTATGTGTGCGTGTGTGTGCAATCGCGATAACCTTACTCTAACCCTATCGCAAGTTCTTATATTGGACTCGACCCAGGTCCTTGCATTTGCGAGCCGAACTTTCTACCAAACGAGGCTACACTGCTGTACTTAACTCGTTTACTGCCACTGGTGCATTTTTTTCATAAGAAACATAGGAATCCCATAAAGCAGCAGTTTATCTGGCACACAAAGGGTTTGTCGTCTTGGAATGACAAGGTACAAGCAACCTTTTCTTCTACAGGCTGCTTTACATAAACCCAACGCACAATTTATTCAGGATTCGCACATAAAATCCACTGGATGAATACTTCATATTCTAACGCAACGGCAACGGAACAAATTATTTTTGACATGCTGTATAATTCTAATGCTTAATGCCATACAAACAAAAATGTAAAGTGCATAAAATGTATTCACCGTAGGAGCGTATTTACAATTTACCATAATGCATAGGTGTTAACATCATTTAAAGTCAATTAAATAAGCTAGACTATTTCAGATGCGCAAACGTACTGGGTACGTTCCCAATCGGTTTTTTTTTTTTTTTTTTTATCTTTTCTAGATCGATATAGTGTGGAGATAAAGTAATAGTTGAATATTATGAGAGCATTTAATTACTCCGTCTGAAAATTGCTGCAATCGCTTTCATAAGAACACATCGGGTACTACATTGCATTTGTGTCTCATAGTGATATTTTCTTTGGTATTTTCCTTTATGCGTGTGTAGCGTTGTCATTTAAAGCCGAACGTGGCTTTCCGTCGTCGCGTATTTCCTTGCGTGCCGCGGTAATCGGCAAACGCTAACGTTTCCTTTAACTATTGATGCCGTCGAAAGCAATGTTAGGCAATCCTCTTTATGAATTCCACCCAGCTCACGTATCAGTGTGTCTTTCTCGTGGGATTAGTCTGTCCGTGAGTGACGAAATGAGAGAATGTTTTTCACACCAAAATCCTTTCGCGGCATGCAATCCGGTTTCTCTCCTTTTCCTCTCCTTTTTCTCAGTCTAATTGTATGTCTGTCTGTCTGTCTTCCACTCTTTCGTGCTATTCTTCGTCTCACTTCCTCATCTATCTCGTCCTATCTCTCAATACTTTAAATGTACATAAGTGTGCCCTATCTACTCGTGCTCTTTGAACTTTACACATAATAACTTCGTATGTTTTTCGCTCCTCTATTTTGTGTCATTATCTTCATCTTCCTGCCTAATCTTTTTTCTCAATATTGTGAAAACATACTATTACATAACCCCCCCCCCTCTCTCTCTCTCTCTCTCTTTCTCTCACTCTTTCACTGTCCAACACCTTTCTCCTCTTCATCCTTTCCTCCTCCTCTTCCTCCTCCATCGTATTTATGAGCATGGATGTATCGGAGCGGCTCGTTGGCTGAACAATCCAAAGAGGTGGAAATCCATCCGCCATCCAATTTAATGATTAAGTGGGACATCGAGTGGGCAGGCAATGTGACATGGATCCAGTGACGGATTCCGTGTATAAGTCAAGAACTTTCGATGTAATGGTCTCCCGGGTGGTTGTGGAAAGGGTGCGAAATTGAACCTAAGCTGTATTAGCTTAGTATTCCAAGGTTTGCCGCTATGACTCTCTCTCTCTCTCGGAAACCAACCCACACGTTGCATTTGCTCTACGCCACCCATCTCGGTTCCGGCTGGTCACGTTGGTAGTTTTGCGATATGCTAGCTTCTTGCGTCATCATGACGACATTGTATCATTCATATGTGTGAACCAGTATATTTGATATACGATACATTACAACTTTTATCCCGTCTATGCCTGGCGATACCTTGTCGTACATAAGGTATTCTTCGTTGTATAACTGTTGCACGGATTTATTTGTAAGCGGTGTATACCATGTCCATTATCATAATCATTGTTCGCAGATCACAAAGCGCTTAGTTTATCTGCAGGACGGTGTATTCGTGCGATGATATGATGTTATATAAGTGGCCGCGCGCAGGCGCACGTGTGAATATGTGTATTAACGAAATTGCGCGCGAGTTAAGAAGAGAAGAGCACGGCGGACGTGGCGGGGGGGGGGGGGGGGGGGGTATTTTGCTCTTATCAATTACGATCAATATAGCCCAGTCATTCATTGTTATCGTTGATAACGTATACTTGTTGCGTCGTTTCTTTTCTAAAGTCATTTCCATCACTTCAAAGTAGGATTTGGAGTAACAGCAAAAGTAGAAGTACTAGCAGTTGCAGTACCAAATAAGTACATTGTCGAGTTGTGTTAGAAAAAGTGGTCCTTCCTATATTGATAGTAATAAGTTCTGAATCATAACAAATTTATGATAATAATAACTGATGTTCTTGATTTAGTGGAATGAAAGATAGTACTGTTATCACCATTAATACTAATGGTAGTCCTACGTTTACATGTAATACTATTTTGTTTACAGTAGTATTGTTATCATCCCCAACATCATAGCTTGGCTGGTTTACGTTGGGGAAGTCTAGGATAAATCACCTCCGTTGTTATTATTGCAATGCTAAGGAGACATCGGGTGTGTCATCAACGTATTTGCACTCATGAATGTTTTATAGCACACGTGCCACCTTCTCCGCACTCCTTCTGCTCAAACTGCTCAAGGTTGGGCTTATCGCGTTGCGTAGACCACTTTTCGCTGTCCTTTTATTATGTCACCACGTATACACGCTACCCTTATAGATCAGCTTTTTCTCCAGAAAGCAAAGAGTTAATACGACAAGGACTGGAACATTTCAGGGAGAGTATGAAGTCAGATATATAACATATTACATCCGACTGCAAAAATGTTGTATTCCCGCGAATATTGAGGAACGTCCATCATGATGCTGAGAAAATGCGACTACTATTAAACTGGTTTTTTGGTTTACGAGGCATTTAACTGAATATTGGTTAACAACGTAAGATATGTTATACCGTCCTAAATTGCGAGCTATCACGTGATGTAATACTGTAAGTTGATAATATTACTATTTGACCCAAGGTGTTAGGCAATGTAATTTCAATTTTTTTGGTTTTGAGCTTTGTCATAACCCCCACTTGCCTGATTCCAGTTATATATTTTTACGAAATAACGTCCCCGTTGTGTCATTTGCTAAATGGACTATAGTAGATTTATGTAGAATGGATAACCCAGAAAAATAATTTCATTCTCATTTTTGTGAGATGTTCCCATGCCCAGGATTCGTTAATACGTGCTAAAATTGGCAGGGAGATGGCCATTGTTGCGTGAAGATCGATGAAGGAAACTAGTTCAAGCTCTCAGTCCGCGTGAAGGCCCATTAAGCAGCGCTCAACGTGGATAGACTTTCCAAAAGCAGAGAGAAGAATGCTGGTGCAATTCAGTCGCCATCGGCGGCGACGCGAATATGAGATAGCATGTTGTCATCATATCACAGGCATATCAACCATATCTCGGCCCCCTTTCTTGCTGTGCATTACGGTGATTTCAATTTCAAAGTACATGCACATCTCACGCTACACATTATAATCGTTCAGTCCATTATCATGATTATTTTTTTCGCTGTGACTTCAATATGGATAAATTTTCCATTATACTTATGTTTATAATATTAGGATTTTGTAATCTATATGCAAATTTCGTCGCGCGTTCAAATCTTTTCGAAGAAATTGTACATCCTTTGAATCAGGTATTAGTACAAAATGGCAAAAACCTCATGTATATTCGGAATGATAGTTAGGCGTGGGGATGAACTTGGAAGGAATAGAGTTTGAGGCCACTCTAGACAGCGAGGGAATATAGCTTTCTCGAATAGGTAATGAGACAGGCGTATATGGGCAGAGTGAAGCCCTAAGGTATTAGGTCGCACGAGCGCAGACCCAGAACAAGGCGACGAACCCGTCGACCACAAGAGATATCGGCTGCGGCCACTTTCCTGCGGAAACCACTGATCTTGAGCGGTCAGTGCGCGTTGCGCTGTTCAACTGAAGTGCCAGTGACAAGGACGCGCCTGCGGGCGAAGTGCAATCTGGGTTCCCGTCGAGAACCCTTCCCTGCGGGGTGTACATTTGCCTCGATGAATATCACTTGTCTAGCGGTTGTACAGCTCGGGATATCATTTAACACCTTACCTGCACTGTGTTAGATTTTTACTTTCAGGCCTACCAATGCCTATACGACGCTAACACTCTTGTTGTGTTTTGTCGAATGATATCATAAGACATGATTGTCCTCAATTGTACATTTTACCAAATATACTGATGACTTATCATCGATAATGATAATATGCTATTCAAAGATGTTAGGATGAAGTCGATTGCATTTGTGATTTACGGTGTATAAGTCAACATTTATTTGCGATATATGTAGTGGATACAAATACACATTGAATACACTTTGGAATTTGTTCGTTTGTTTTGTTTGTGTCATTGCAATATATTGCAAATATAATCTATGTTATCATATCATTTGTCTGTTATTGGCAGGCAATTTCACAATATCTGAAAACGATATGAATAAACATAGGACGTCTCAAGTTTTGGAGTTCAATAGTTTTGGCTCATCTGCAATACGTTAAAATGTATGGATACAACATCATACATTTACATGCGACTGTTTTAGAAGAAACAGAACACTTGCGGGTATCAGCATGGACAGTGAACTAAGTGCAACTTAAGAGATGTTTTGGAATGTAACTTTAGATTTGCAATTTTATATATCATATGTGTTCATATCTCATCACCTGCCTGAAAACATGCGATCTGGTAAAATGCTCATCTGGGAAATTGTGCATTATCTCTTGCTCTGTATGCGAGCTTTAGCCCCGGGTCGCCTCCGACCTCAGAAAAGGATTCATAAATCTGTGATTCTTCGCTCTGTTCGGACAATTCAATCAGACGAGCTAATCTGGGCACGGAGCGCGTATCAGCTGCACAGACTGCGTGTCTAAGCCCCGAGCTATGTACTAACATTGATTGCACCGAAGTTGTGAGGCATTTTTTTGGCAGGAAACTGATGGAAAACGATAGGAGATATGGTTACATCGTGTAGACATGTACCCAACGAGACGCCCTGGCAAGTCAGAAGTCGTATCACAATGAGCATATCTCGATATCTTGTATCGTGGAGTCTGAAACGTGAATCTAAAGCTTTTGCAATGATATCATTAGAGATACAAAAAAGGAGAGATGTAGTTTTCTTTTTTTTTTTTAGCGAATTATTGTTGGAACACGAATTTCAAGGTTTACATTTCATCTGTTGCGTGCAATGCGCAGTACATTGAAATGGAAATAAGAAGTCATTGTGTAGACTCCAAGTCCCCACAGTATTGTTGAGAAAGTAAGGCGGTATTCAAATATGGTCTGTTCCTCCCCCCCACCTCTATAACACATCTCCCTTGTAAACATCATAAAATGCTGTGTTACGTATAGTGTACATTTAACCTTCACCATTATTCACACTCTGATGTGAGAATGTAAATATGTCTTTATTACCTTCAGCACATTCGAGCTATAACCAAATGATGAAAGTATTCATTATATACTTTTGGACATAAATAGGTGTGCGTCTATATTGTTTGTGTCCGCTCCTTGGACTGCAAGATTGAAATGACAAGGATATATCTGTGTCGAGAACAAAAAGGCGGGAGAAAGAGACCTATGTTAAAAGCTTGCATAATTATGGTAAGCTAGAGAGTGAGTACAGTGAGAGAAAAGGAGAGAGAGAGTGTGCATAATATGTTTGTGTGTGTGTCTGAGAGAGAGAGAGAGAGAGAGAGAGAGAGAGGGTAATAATTTGCGAAAGAGAGATGTATATTGCGAGAGAGAGACAGAAAGAGATGGAGGGAGAGGGAGAGAAAGAGAGACAGAGGGAGGAGAGAGGGAGAAAAGAAGAGGGGAGGGGGGAGGGGAAAACAGAACTCGAGTATTCCCTTCCTTCTCCATGACTTGAGACACATCCTAAAGAAAGTAAGTCTCGGCTGAGAGGGATAGTGAAGAATCACGGGTGTCAAGAACATCGCTGTCGTCTGCCAAAACCGGGAAAAGCAGAAGGAAACTTGAAACTGAGCCCTGTTTGTGTGAAAATTCGATAAATCAACTTGTAACAAGTACCCAGGGTTCGGAATCGATAAATTCCATCAACAGAGGCAAGGCGTTTCTTAGGGGATATCCACCCCGCGCCCTCCGTCATAGTTATCTTCCTCTCCCCCCGCAAGGCGATTCAACTCTTGATTTATGTCGAAGCCGTCCCTGTCATCACGTTCCGTATTCCATTTTATTTTCGCCTTAAAATCACACTCTAAGAATTATTAATGACGGAAGGGAAGAAGAGGGAAGGAGAAGAGGTATTACTACAAGTAATTATTTCCATCCCGCTTTGGTTAATAAACTCTCAGTGCACTGGTACGAAACAAAAAATAATGAAAGGAAAATGTTGTTATTGAAAAAAAAAATCAATGAAGACAAATTGAGGAGGAGTTTATGAATACGGAGATCGGGTAGGGGAATAGGATGGGGGTGCAGCAATGATTTATCAATTTCTTGTTAAATCTCTGTATGAGATTTATTTTTTTCCAAAGGTAGTCCTTACCAATTGCATAGCAACATTTTATTTGGCAAACATAGGGTTAACGAATCAGATGAATATCTTCTCTAATATATATGTTGTTTTCACGTGTCAATTAGATATCATTTTGGATAACCATCCCACTGCATTTGCTTACCTAGAGAAATACACCTATGATTAATTATTATATATATATTATACATTATAAAAGGCAATGGAAACGCAAGGATTATTGTCTACTTAGTATTACGGTCATAGACCTTTTGAAATGTAGATATTGTTGTCGTTATTATTTGCATCATTAGTAATTATATCATTTATTATATACTGTTAGGGTGGGGTAACAAAATAGTAATCAACAGAGGTAGAGGTAGTTTCGTGTGAAGGTTGTTTTTAATTGTTAAGATGATTAAATATGTGAAGCCGGATACCACATAAAAGCGTTGTTTTTTGCCAGCGATCGGAATTCATTTGCATTCACGTAAATGTTTCTTCCTGTTTTCCTGCATGATCAAAAATTATGGCATAACATGTTCCAAACTAGACGGAAGAAAAATATAACCAAACGCTTGATAAAAATCGCAGAATCCTGCGATGCCCTTAGCGTGGTTCGCAGATCAAACATTTATTTCAACGCTCAGTTGTAGATGTTTAATAGGTGTTTGATACATGGGATGGACCCAAGTTTACGTAGCCATAGCAAGATATTTTGCATTAGGATTTTATCTCATGTAGATCGATAATCGTTTTATTTTTCAGTGAAGAATTTGTCAAATGACTTTCATGGGAGTCTCCACAGAGATTTGAATCGTGCAAGTAGCACAATTCATATTCAAGTCCGATCTCTATTCTCTCTCTCTCTCTCTCTCTCTCTCTCTCTATCTATCTATCTTTCTTTACCTCTCCCTCTCCTTCTCTATCTCTCAATCTCTCTCTCTTTCTCTCTCTCTCTTCACACACGCACACACATACACACACACACACACACACACACACACATGTACACAGACAGCGCACGTTCATTCCTCTCTCTTTCTGTCTTTTATGTGTATCTGTCTCGTATCTGTCTCTCTTTCATTATTTCCATACCCTGTATCTCTCTCTCTCTCTCTCTCTCTCTTTCTTTCTCTCTCTCTCTTTCTTTCTCTCTCTCTCCCTCTGTGTGTATGTCTCTCTTTCTCTGTCCCTCTGTTTGTATATAAACATCTATGTATGCCTCTCTCTCTGTCCCTCCCTCCCTCTCTCTCTCTCCCCTTCTCTCTCTCCCCCCTTCTTTCTTTCTCCCTCTCTTTCTCTTTCTCTTTCTCTCGCGCTCTCTCTATGTTGGTCCCTCTCTCTTATACTTTCCCCTCCATTGCTATTTAATAACCATGTGAGTGCCGCCGTGTATTCAATCGCGTGCCCTGGCGACCTACGTATTATAAGATCAATGCCTTCTCACGATTGGATAATCTCCTCGCAGATTGTCGCTTTTCGCATGACTTACCGCATCTGATATCCCGATTGAATTTCGATCAATGGAGCCAGCGAAATGATCAACTTAAAGGGGTGCCGTGTTTGCATGGTGAACATCCGATCACTTTCTACTCAACAAGGAATGTATTACATTTACCGCTTTTTCGGGATGGGTTACATGCTCATAGACGTGGTCAGCGGTCACACACTTTTTCGGGATTCCAATACAAAATAAGTATTCAGTTTACGAAGAACAATAAACATGATTTTGTTTCTGTTGCCTTCTATGGTAAGTTCATTATTTCACACATTCTGCCATGAAAATGATAAAAAAACACATTCAATTGATGGGTATTACGCTGACACATATTTAAAGATGATGATAACAAAATAATCACGTATATTACCAATTATATTAATATAAATCACATTTATGTTATCAAAATCTATCCATTGTACGCCATCGACCACAAGCATATAAGGGTCTAGTCACCACATAACCTTAAATGAAATCTCCAACACAGAAGTGCCAGCAATAGATAAAAACTGGTTGAATCATATTGCGTTTGCTTAATTCAAATCATGTATAAAAATAATTACCTTATATTTAATATATTCCTGCATAAAAATGTAACATCATTGGAAGTTCTAAAAATGATTGTTCGGTTAACATTTCGATTAAGTAAATCAACAGTAGTTGAATCAAAGCCCTCATGCGTCCTTTAAAAAAAAACAATGAACAAAGAATATAAGGTAGGCCTACCACTAGAAAGCCAATGGCTTGTAGAGTGTGATGACCTAAACATGAACTTTAATGCACATTAAAATATAGTTTATAATAAAAATGAATTAATGGAATCTGGAATGAGTACGTCGGAAAATGAAATAACTTTACGTTTCGAATGGATAAACTGCTTGTTATTATGGTCTACGGAAAAAAAGGGGGGGGGGGGGTTCACTGTTGCTGTCAGTAATTTCAATAACACACATATATTTATGGCATCATCATGTAAAAGCTGCGAATTTGGAGATTAATATGCAACAAATACTAATACGATGATAGGAATATACGTAACACATGTACATCGTTTAATTTTCACATTATTTGAGAGGACTCGTAAGACTCATTAGCTCAGAAAGTTTTTTTTTTTATCTGTGTATGTAGTACATGTGCCAACATTCATTATGACACTTGCATAGTTAATTGCAACCGCATATTTACACAAGAACATAACCCATGATCTATTTGTTACATCAGATGAGGGGAATAGTAGCACTAATGAAGAATAGTAGCACTAATGAAGAATAAAGATCGCTTAGTGGTTTTGGGTGTTGTTCCTGCGCCAACATTAATAAATGGCATTTAAAAGAGTTAATTATAGCCGCATGTTTACCCAGAGAGGAACATTCCTTCACTGTCCCATGGTTACATGTTCATCAACCACTTATGCCATTAATGTTTGAGGACTGCGAGTACAAATGTAAAAAGGAGCAAAGTGATTGGATGTGTGTGTTTTTAACTTGTCAATTCTGTTCCAACATTCAGTAATGGCAATTACAGAGGTAATGTTTACACAAGAACATACTCCACTCTTCCTTTGTTGTCTTAACGTTCTCTTTTCCATCTCTTGTCTTCCATCCCATGTTTCTGCCTGTACGTCGTTTACACATTGTGAACATCAACGTAGAGTAAGAGTAAACACTTTTGATGCTCTCTCAATGCTTGTCATTATTGACAACTCATGAAAAGCCCGTCAACCTGCTTTCCTCTTTACTTACGCCAGCGTTCGAGGCTCATTTCCTTCGAAGAGAGAAAAAAAACACAATTTCACCCGTATATAATTTTAGACTGCAGGAATGGTGTCAATTTGATTAATAGAGCTAGGAGGGGTTTACCTCTCGATGTTAATTTAATACTAACCTCCCTGAGCCCGCCTTATATGAGCTTCCGCCCGAAGTCGCGTTCCACATGTTTATGTCCGTGGTCCCCGATTGCCTTTCTTGATGATCAACGTCGGGATCGTTATACCTGTCTATCGTGTCATGAGCGCTTAAGGTCTAATGCACGGGATGATGTCTGGATATACCAGTGGGGAGTGTTAACCTTTCTTGTGCCAGACAAAATACTGCCCAATTGGATTTGTGTGCTTTACTAATGAAGTAAGTCATACATGACGCTATAAGATTTATTAAAAGGGGAACGGCGGAGGGTGCGGGTAGTAATACCCCATGTTCTATGTCACCCCAAGTACTGCAAGAGCTGGTGGTGGTGGTTAGGGTGGAGGGTGTTGTTTGGGGTTAGAGTGTCCCGCTCCAACATTCGTTGCATTAAAAAAAAGCCCAGGGTGTCACTGACCCGGTTACACACCATCATACAGGTTAATTATTAGTTGCAATGAACTCAACAAGTTTCCCTTACCATGTTTGCGGATGTTCTTTTGCACGATGAAATTAAATGTGCAGCTTTAAATCTAATGTACTCAATGTCTTTTATTTCAAGTGGCAAATATTGACAATAGTTCACATCCAAATTTGTTTAATAGCTCACACAGCTCAACTTCTCACTTTGTTGATGTAAATAATGCCAGATTAGGTATCAGGGGGTCGAAGTGACAATGTAGTTTGAGATAAAGTCGCTGAATTTAAGGAAGGCTGCATAGATGTAAATGATTGTCAACCGCGATGGCTATCAGTCTATGGTTTGGAATATCGACAGATACCTATACGAGATCCACAGTGACTGCCAAGTCTTAAAATCGACAACACCTGTACGATGCCACATATATGGACGTTATGTTGTATTAAGTTATTTTGTCCAACATTTGAAAACATAATGATTACGCATGGTCCCCAGGGTCTTGAAAGTATCATGCGCTCGCAAAGTTCATTTTATTTAGCCCCTGAACCGTCTTCCAATCCTGCCTATTACGTTACCATGGGTTCTCACGTACTTCTTACCCTCTTTTTCCGAATTGAGACGGACACATGCCTTGTACCCTTGCCCAACTTTCGATACTGAAAGCAGCTAGGTGCACTTTACGTTCCACAGCGATCCCTAATCCTTCTGACATTGCAATTACACGAACCCAAACCAAATATGTACTGCAAGTAGGCACGTGCCATAACCGATTGTCATATGAACGTTGATGCAATCTACGAATGCCAACATTGATCGCTTTTCCTTTACATATCCCGTTGTGCTTATACTCTTGCTGATGTTCAGCTGTGAATCATTTTGCTTATCTAGTTGAAGTCATTTTTGTGCTTTGTTAGGGTAGGGTTTCCCTTTAAGGCCGCCACTACACGCTTCACGGAGCATCCCACGCGATTAGAATTGGCGCCTCGCATCGTAGGTGTGAAGAAATCCATGATTCATAGATTATCCAATCCGACTCGAGAGCATTCACACGCGCGCTTTTCTAATTAAATATAAAACTCGTGACTTTTCTTTTTGGGAGTTTCCATACCCTTTATTCAAGGTGTCCGCCACGTTTTTCTTCGTTCAAATTGTGGAGAATATCTGCCTCTCCCTCTTTCCTTCTTCTCGTATTTGTCTCATTACCTATTTACAGATCAATATATCTTTTCACTCGTTTTAGACAGCTTCTTAAAATATCTCCACATACATGACATAAACACACCATACTATAATATGCTTACATTTGTACTTACTCAGTTTATTTTGATCCCTTTTGATCTCTTCATACCTAGCTCTTCGTCGCTCTCCAACCGCCCCTCTCTCCCTCTCTCTTTCTCTATCTCTCTCTCTTTCTCTCTCTCTATCTCTCTCTCTCTCTCTCTCCCTCTCTCTCTCCCTCTCTCTCTCCCTCTGTCACCTCTCTCTCTCTCACTCTCTCTCTCTCTCTCTCCCCCTCTCTCTCTCCCTCTGTCACCCCCCTCTCTCTCTCTCGCTCTCTCTCTTTCTTCCTTCTCAATTTGCGTATCACTCACGCGTAGTAACTCTCTCATCAAATCAAAATCTAAATTAACTTACGACAGTTCATTGCCGTTGCAATGATACCCGCTGTGTGTTCAGTCAGTAGTATATGTCTATGCTTGATTGTGTGAAAGATGTGAGAATGCGATGCAACCATGATGAATATAATTGAACGTTTGTTCGTTATAAAGAGCATATCCCGAACATAATTATTTTGTGTTTGACACGCACACAAACACATACATACATGTGCATACATAAATGCATACAACATACATAAATGCATGCATACATACATACATCCATAATACATACATACATACATACATAAATGCATACAACATACATAGATGCATACATGCATACATACATACATACTCACATACATACATAACCCTGTACATACATACATACATAAATGCATACACACATACATGCATGTATACATACACACATATATACACATACATACACACACACACACACACACACACACACACACACACACACAGAATACACGCGCTCTGCACATCATTCTGAGATACTGCAATTTCGTAGATCCAATTCCTTAGCAGAGGAAGTCGTGTGCCCCTGCATACAGTCTGCCACTTTGCGTATCGTGCCACCTGTCGACACCCTCCACGCACACCCATGCATCACGGTCAGTCGAAACAGTCAAAGAAGCGACAGTAGGAACAGGTAGTAATGACCGTCTGATCAAGCTGTGCCCGTCTCCGGGGAGCTTATCATTTTAGTCTGAGTCCACCCCTTCCCCATCAACTATAATCTACCCCCTCACTTAACCCGAACCCTCCGCCACTGCCCGCACCCTCTCCCTCCCCTCTCTTTCTCTACCTCCCTCTTCTTATTCTCTCTCTCTCGTTCTCCATTTATATGTTTACATTCATCCCCATCTCTCACACACACAGTTACACGCACAGATACACACACATTATATAATACTCCTTCTTCTTCTTTTTCTTCTTCTTCTCCTTCTCCTTCTCCTCCTCCCCCTTGTTCTTCTTCTTGTTCTTGTTCTTGTTCTTGTTCTTCTTCTTCTTGTTCTTCTTCTTCTACTTCTTGTTCTTGTTCTTCTTCTTGTTCTTGTTCTTCTTCTTGTTCTTCTTGTTCTTGTTCTTCTTCTTCTTCTTCTTCTTCTTCTTCTTCTTCTTCTTCTTCTTCTTCTTCTTCTTCTTCTTCTTCTTCTTCTTCTTCTTCTTCTTCTTCTTCTTCTTCAGTGCCTAGGTGATGCAATCGGTCATTACTTGGGGTTGCACTACTGGTCAGCATCATCATGAACACGCACCCGTTTCTTATTTAGTGTAAGCTGTCCACGTAACCGACTTTTCGTCTTAAAGACAGCCAGTCCCTTTTTCAGATCACCACAAAACCATCGAAACATTGGCAAAACATATAGAGAACTGTTAGCAAGCTCTATATTCACAATTTGAAACTGATACGTAGTGTAAAATTCAAATAATGCACGTAAACAACGTCTGATTAATAGTCTTTACCTCAGGCTCTTAGCAGTTTGTGTTGAAATATCTGCTTTATTGATTAACCTGTTTATTAAATTATAAAATGCATTATGAAAAAAAATTGTTCTATGGAAGGAATCATCTCCAAAGTTTGGTAGTTACTCATAAAATTAGGATTTCATACACGCATAATAACCACATAGATACTGTAACAAAGACTAATACTTTTTTCGTGGTACGAAAAAAGTCGGTTTGAAATTTAACGGCTGAAATTTTTTACATATACAGAAAGCTTCAACATGCTATATTCTTAGAGATGGTCTTGAATCACACTTTCTTCAATTTACGATCGTGATAGATGATTTCAAATTTTAAGCTTGCAAAAGGGACGGACAATCTTTAATCTCTCCCCAAACTGAAGTAGGCTATACATAGGATGTGACAAATCTACACACATGTGTTCTCGCATAGACTGATAGAGGGCGGAAGTAGCATACGCTCTCTGGGTTTGATCCCGTTATGTCAGAATCAGAAGCTGTATTAATTGAACCTCAGTGCCCCCACATTATCCTTCCATCTGTCTGCCCCCCCCTCTCTATCTCCCTCTGTCTCTTTCGTCCTCCCTCTGTCTCTTTATTTCACTCTCTCTACCTCTCTGTACCTTTCTCTCTCCCTCTCTCTTTCTCTCTCTCTTCTTCTGTCTCTGTATATCTCCCTCTGTCTGTATGACTGCCTCCCTGCCTCTCCCCTTTCTCTCTCTTTCCTATTCCCTCTCCTTCTCTCTCTCTCTCTTCCTCTGTCCCTTTATCTCTCCCGCCCTCTGTCTCTTTATCTCTGCCTCTCTCTCTCTGTACCTCTGTCTCTATTTGTCTCCCCCCTCTCTCCCCCATCTCTCCATCTCCCTCCCCCACTCTCTCTATGTGATACTCATGTATTATGTCACGTGCATCCCATACAACACCTGATGGAAGCGTGTGATAATAACTCCGGCTTCAGTCGAGCAACCATATAAAACTTTAAAAACTAATTTGATAAATACCCCCTGCTCGGATCCGATTTAATTCACGCGCCAGGTGACGAACGTAAACGACGTTGAGGTGGGAGAGCATCCTATCGGTGGTTGAACCGTGGTACTCTCGTCTGCACGCATAAGCTCTCAATGGTAATGCTAAAATACTATAGTTTATAAACACTTGATTTATTTTACTCCATAGCCAATATTCTTATACATCCCCATCCGTAGCATGCTTGCAACCACGTCAACAGGAGAATAGCATTGTCTGCCACCACAGTCTTACCCTCTATGCTCTCCTCTTTAAGTTGTTCCATGAACTATTTTTCATAAATTAAGCATGGGCATCGCCTCACTGATTTGATGAAATTCAGGCATACACCCGTAGTAGTCATGCCGATATAAGCAGCCGATTTGATCTACACCCACTCTTTGCCTTTTAGCCTTATCTCTTGTATCGTTCATAATCTGTTGCGTACGTTTGTTTCCCCTCTCGCACATCTTCTCTCTTTATTCTCGTCATATCTAGGCTTACTCATTGTTTTCCCCTCAAGTTATTTTTCTTCACCTTACCCCGTACCCGGGTTTCACTCCTACCCCGTTTATTCTAACCTCCACATTAGCGCGTAATCGTCATAATAAATTGAATTTTGACTGTATTTAGTTGCTCATGATTCGTTTCCGGCAGTAATTTGTCTTAATTTCTGCGCATTCCCTGCCGCATTGTGTTAGTCAGGGACTACGTCTCTTGTGTCGCTGTGGTTATCACACGTACAATAAACGTTTACAGCATTTCTTTTATACCTTCACAGTACACATTTTCTCTTTTTTTGTCCTCATACAAATCTTGTTTTTGTGGAGTTATTTTTAAACTTCTCTATTTTTATTTCAGTTACATTGATCCTGGTATATTAACGCTCTCAGCATGCTTGTTATTACCAATCATGAAATCCCCTTTTCCGCCATATTTCTTACCCTCTCGCTCTTTTACTAATTTATTTTCCATATGTTGAGCATGAGCTAAACGTATTGACCGTACATTTTAAGTACAATTTTTATGCGCATCATGCATTATTTTTCCTGAATAGATATAGAAAAGAGTAAAGTTTTCAGAAAAACCTTTTAAAGAATTTCTCTTTTTGTGCAAATATGCTGTCATTGTATACGACCAGTCACCATCGTTCATAAATCGGTTTTGGAGTATGTCAAATCTGCATGGAGTTGTGAAAGTGAACACATTTTCAAATGTAAACCCTAATTGCAACAACTGAAACAAAATAAGTGGTTGCGATTACACGCACAGCCAGGTCAAGCTTTAACGCCATCGGCCGAAAAAGAGATAGACACAAGCGCATTTGCTTTAAACCTACTGTACTACAGTGCTTCTTGATTACGCCTTGCATAAGGGCATAATTGGAGGATGCTGTGTTTGAATCCATAGACTGTAACTCAGTGCACTGGTAGATTCTCCGTAACCCCCTCCCCGTTGTCCACCCCCCCCCCCACACACACACACATACACATACACACATCACTACCACCATTGCTCACTCATCTTCTAAAGTCGTTTTTTTTTTTGTACACGTTATTTTGTTATTCTTCAAATTCCACATTATCGCCAAAAGGTAAGAGTCACGTGAATCTTTAACTTGGCCCTATTCTAGGGTTCGCGGTCACCCAGTATGTCTTAATCAATCATTGGAGGTAAGCCGAAGCCAAAACCGATGTTACAGTTTCTCCCCTGCTAAAACTCGAGACCGCCCAAGAAACCCGATTATACAAAGGAGCGGAGAAGACGATTAAAGAAAGGAAAGGATATTAGAAACACGACAGAGGATGAAAAAGAGGACGGGGTGGTGGTTGGGCTGCTGTTATGTTTTTTAGCGGGAATCCTATCGCACGCGCGCGGGGTCAGCCGGGGCGGGAGAGGACAGAGACCGACAGTGAGACGGAGATGGGATGGGACAAACCAATCCGGGCTCTTTGATTACAGCCACGTGGAAGGACTTTACTTCTGGCAGACCAAAATCCGAACATCGATGCGCCCCGACGTTTCCCCACCTGCTTACGATCCTACCTTTACGCTCTGAAACCCAAACTTGCCTGCGTGCCTCTTATGTCAGGTCGCCAATATCACAAAGTTTATCGAGTCAGCACTTCGACCTCGGCACCATGATGTCGCGTGAAACGTTACAGGATAATCTTACGTTGCAGGATAATTTTTTTTATTGTATTTTAGCATGTTTAGTGTCTACTTATTTGTGTTCTGTATCTATTTTGGGTACATAATGTTTTTTTATCGCACTCCTCTGACATCCTCGGACAATCACTATTGGATTCGGATTCGTGTACGATTGATTTGATGATTGTGAAATGCACGACAGACGGAAAATGTCTTGGATTGAAACTCGATTAAAAACTCCCACTACCATAAGCTTATTCAACGTGTTATAACGAAAGACGATTGATACTTAGAGGATTAAGGGGGCGTGTAGGAGAGGGGTGGGGGTGGGGGTGGGGAGAGAGGTTTCGTGTGTGTGTGTGTGTGTGTGTGTGTGTTTTTTTTTCTTGTGTGAAGGGGAGAGAAAGGGAGAGAGAGGGAGAGATAGAGAAAGAAAGAAGTGTGGACAGAGACATATAATTAAGTGTGTAGTCCGTTGAATATTTTACGACCAACTCTCTAATCTTTGTTAGATGTGAACTAAGCCATTGATAGTTCATCAGAATTAAAAGGAAGGCAGGTCTTAAGGTAAAGGATATTACTTATGGAATCACTTAAGATCATGAGACTTGTAGTCAGTTGTAATCAGGTCCCGTTCGTGTTTCTTGTCAAGATAACAAAAGATAATTTCTGAAATCAATAAACTCATTGAAATCAAACAAGATGTGGACCGACCCGTGATAAAGGTGATGAAGTTCTGCTTTGAGAACATGTCCGTACCAACCCGATACTGATAAAAAAAAATATGTCGGCCATCAGAAAATTAAAAATTTTCCTTTTCTTTCCTGATGTCATAAAAAATCACATCCCTATCCGTCAAGAAAGGAAAAGCCCTGAAGACAGCCCACTGCGCATGCTCGCCTGTCTCTACGGACCCGTAGGCGTGAATTCTGAATCAACAACCACGTCAATTGTCTGAATACCACTGGGTGTTTAGTTTAACCCATCTTCGAGTCTCTTCTTTCTGTCTTCCCATATCCTCCTGCTCTATATTGATATGTCTCTCTCTCTCTCTCTCTCTCTCTCTCTACACACACACACACACACACACACACACACACACACACACACACACACACACACACACACACACACAGTCTCTTATATTGTTGTATTCTTATATTGTCTTCGTCTGCTTCCCGCAACACCCCAAATCCTTCATAGCGTTTATCTTTTATTTCCTCTCATTGTACCCCTTTAACCTCTCTCTCTCTCTCTCTCTCTCTCTCTCTCTCTCTCTCTCTCTCTCTCTTTCTCCTTCTTTCTCTCCCTGCCCTCGTCCCCACCCTCTTTTTTTTTTTTTACCTATCTTACTGTTGGGTTGATCCCTTATGGAACATGTGGAATCCACTTCATGCGATGACCTGAATGTTTATCATCTCTTAGATATTAAGTCAGAACTCTCATATATTTTTTAATTCTTGTTTTTCATAGTAAGAATCTGTATTGCAACTTCAAATTGTCCATGATTACATTTAATGCGAAATGCGAATGCGAAAATAACATATCAGATCAGTCTATCACGTTTTGGGATATTGCATCAATTAATGTTTAATAGCACTCTTTGATTATGGTTCGACGTTGTCACTAATTGCACCCTACTCCGCATCCATTATCTCTCACTTTCGTGTTTGCTCTGTCTTTTCCTTGCATCTTATATCTCTACATACATTCACCTTTTCATCCCCCCTCTCCGTCTCTCTCTCTCTCTCTGTCTCTCTCTTTCTCTCTCTTTCTCTCTCTTCATCTCAATCTCCCTCCTCCCCTCTCTCTCTACCTTTACCCCTCCCGCCTCTCTCCCTCTCTTCTCTCCCTCCCCTCTTTTTCTCTCTCTCTCTCTTTCTTTCTATCTCTCTCTCTTTCTCCCCCTTCTCTTTACTTTTTTTCTCTCTCACTCACTCTCTTCACTTTTGATTTGTTATGCACGTGCACATTTAAATAACGTGTTCTTCTTCTTCTTCCTCAACACAATGTCCACATTCCTCTACCCAAAGTCTCACCATGACACTTTCCAATTCAAATCATGTCCTCCAATGAAACCAATTTACCACTCACGTTATTTTGATACCTTACCCAAAACGGGTCCACCCGTGTTACGTGATCTTTATCACCGTTTCTTTACTGCATTTCCGAAACAAACGAAGCTCGATTTCCCCTCTATCGATCAACCCTTTGTCCAAAAAAGGGGAATAGACTCCGCCACATATAATACCGCATTCCGCTAGTGCAGTTTCCACACGCTGAGCTAATATTACTTGGCGCGGAAAGCAAGAGGTTGTGGGGGAAAAGTTATTATTCCGAATTCCTTGGTGGCTGTGATTGCTCGGGGCGATTTGCTCATCCGCATTCATGGCCTCGCCTTCCCACTGCCAAGGAGATAAATGGGTATGATTATGGGACGCGGCGCGCAGGTATTCATTGGTCGACGAACGACCAGCGAAATGAGCGTCTTTAATACAGCACGACGTATTGAAAACGGCATCAGGATGTTGCGATTGCTTGACAATGAAAATGCAATGAGGTGGAAATGCCACGAATTTGGAAGGTATAAATCTAATTTCCATCCGAGTTTGGTGTGTCTGCATTTCCAAGAAGTGTACGTTTCCAATGTTAAATACAACGCGCAGGAGATAGTATCACGTTTCTCAACGATATAGAGTTGACACTGTATTGCTGACTTCATGCTTTAAAATAGAACAAAAACGATCTCACGTACAGTTGTTAATTAGGACATTTGATTAACGTTTTACTGAATGTATAGTAACATGTTATAAATATTCCATAATGTAACACGTATTATTGCGAAATCATCTCAGAGGCTGGCGTAGAGTTTGCTGGCCTTTGATATTTGGAAGTTATTTGGGCCATTCAATAATGCGGGAACATATCAGACGGTCAATATTCCAATATATCATTTCGTCTTGACCATAATTAAAAACTGATGAAGAAGAGAAAAAAGACAGATATACAGCGAAAGAGGTAATGTCACATGTATTTAGCTGATAATAATTATGTGTTGAGGCAATGTGAGTAGGCCATGGTTAACCATTTAAATTCTGGGTCATGTTGCATATAGGTTTTCAATTATTGTAACTCACCATATTTAACACCAATATTAACTACCATAGTTACATCCAATGACCTCTTATTATTGCACAGGCTGCCATGGTAGTTACCATTGATGGTATAAGTTACAATAATTTAAAAAAAACCTATATGCAACATGCATGGCTCTGATGTTAATATGAATGGTTAATATGAATGGCTGAACTTCGCTGGTGATTTACGATATGATAACATTGAACATATATTTACACACATCTCTCATACCTTGTTTAGACTCTGTGTGTGGCAGATTAACTGTTGTTCTATTGGGTTTACGTGTATTACTCATACGAATATGCATTAATGGTGGACAAAGGGTTAAAACAACCCTTACGGAACAATCACAGTGTTGCCACAGTGTGTTCTCATAGTTAACTATGTGTTGTCACAGTGTCTTTTTCCGCACGTTCCATAAGGGAAGACACACTGTGCCATACTTTGATAACATGGTCAGTGATAGTAGGTCCTCAAATCAAACTATCATGGGGGGGGGGGGGGGGGATGCAAACAGGTAGACGTTCAGCCATCTGTGTGCCACATGTGCAGTAACTCTATTCGCATGTAATACATACAATTCCCACAGAACTGCAGTTTATCTGGCTCACAAACTGTTAACGCTTATGAAAGGTATTCATCAAATTATGACTAATGAGATAATACCATTTATATTTTTTTTCTTTATTCATACTACCGTTTATTCAGGTGCCGCCGTCATAACAAAGGCACTTATTCACGATGCATTAACAATAATGCCAGCATCACGTTAAAAGCACCATGAGAAGATTGGCATTATCCTTATTTCAAATCCCTTTTGAATAAACCCTTACTAACCGTACAGTTTTATGGCCCATTTCACCGTTCAGTCTCTCTTTGCATAATTGCGTTACCTCGTTTATCAACTCCCCCAAATTACGGTTAATTTCATTGAGAACTAAATGGCCTAGTAATAATGATGATGAAGATGATGATGACAATTGTTTGTAAGTGGGTGCTGCATAATGAACTGAAACACTGCGATTACCATGGTTATATAACGTTTAGGGGACATCGTGCTAGGTAAAGTAGAGCGCAGTGTCATAAGTTGTATCGTGTTCCGTCTAGAGTGCAGAGGTAATTATGCATACCGTGTTTGTATTGACCTTTAAGTTGTTTACTGTGGATCATTTCACCATCAATAAACACAGATTTCGTACCAGTTTGTCTAGCAAACACGGGGTTATCTTAGATGTATAATCAGGAATATTTGTATATTTATTTGAACGTAGGTAACACTCTTCTGGGCGTGTGCTAACAACATTAGTCCAGTTCAAACTAACTTGAGATCAGAGGTCATAACTAGTTCCTCAACATGAGCATTCTTATCGTCTGTATCTTCCAGGTCCTTTAAACACTATCGGATTTGTTGACTTGCATAATTGTGTTCGTTATGTCTTTTTACTAAGACATTTTGTAATACATTGTTGAAAGCATACCACCTCATGAAGATGCACTATTGTCGTTTTTATCTTCCACAACATAAGCATTAATATCGTCGGTATATTCCGGGTCCTTTAAACACTCTCGGATTTGTTGACTTGCATAATTGTGTTCGCTGTGTCTTGTTCCTATGACATTTTGTACTACATAGTGGAAAACATACCACCTCATGAAGATGCATTATGGTCGTTGTTATCTTCCACAACACGAGCATTAATATCTTCGGTATCTTCTAGGTCCTTTAAACACTCTCGGATTTGTTGACTTGCATAATTGCGTTCGCTGTGTCTTGTTCCTATGACATTTTGTAATACATTGTGGAAAACATACCACCTCATGGAGATGCATTATTGTCGCCGTTATCTTCCACAACATGAGCATTATTATCGTCGGTATCTTACAGGTCTTTCAGACACTCCCGCAGTTGTTGACTCAAATAACTATCATCGTTATGTCTTGTTACTACGTAATCTTGGCACGCATTATCGACAATAAATCAACTCATTATGTTATAGTATTGTCGTTCTTAGCTCCCAGATACTTCAGACGCTCCTACTGTGTTGCCTCGTATACATGTAGTTATTTTCGTAATTTCTTGTTACTAAATTTTGAGGGTTTTTTTTGGTTTGTTTGTTTGTTTGCTAATTTGTTTGTTGTTGCTTTTTTCAGAGGGGTGGGGTTGTGTCTGTGTGGGCATATTTGTTAGGGGAAAGTTACCACGTAATTTCGCATTGTATTCTGGAAGAAATCTCTCATATTTACACGTTCCTATCGTTACTTTCCTCCAGATGTTGCAGACCCTGTTAGCGGTGCTGGTAATGGCGGCTGGGGTACCGTACGCCAGCTCGCAGGAGTGGGAGAGCTCCTCGGGCCCCGATGACGAGACTCTACAGCAAGCCCTAGAGATGGTGGAAAGATGCGAGAGCCAGTACATCAACTACACCTTCCTGGAGCCTGAAGCGCCTTATACAGGTAGGATACCATTTTATTCAAAGAAAAAAAAATAATTTTCGTAATGTATTTACAACTTTACTCATTAGTGTGTGGTAACACGCTATTGCGCTCATCTGTTTCAAGTCATTAAATGATCCATTTTTGTAATGTATTTACAACTCGCCCCCCCCCCCCCCCCTTGATTGCCCGGTGACGCGTTACTACATTCATCTGTATTTCGTGATTCAGTTTCCATGGATGGAACGCACTCTGAATCTATTAGTTTTTGCAATTTAGACAAACCTCGGACAAGCTTTGGGGCTACCATTAGTACTGTATTGTTTGAACGGAGTTAATACAATTTGCATACATAACGAAAATGGTATATTTCAATAGGTAGAATGCACTATGCATGTATTAGTTGTTGCCAGTCTGCCAAACCTCGGACAAACTTTGGATTTCTTTTAGTAATGCATTCGTTTGGTGATGCGCATTAAGTTTGCGTAGATAACAAAAATGGTATATTCTTCTTATCGCATATGACCGCATGCCTGTAATCTAATCGGGAAAGTCCGGAAAGCGTACCAAACAAATGTTAACCCTATTTTGGCACAGTTAATATCAACATTTCCCATAGAGCAAGGTTTGTCTTACCTCACAAAGGAGTAATATAACATAAACGAAGTAGCACGTTATGACATTCACCTCTATTTATTTATTAACTCTTAGTTGGTGTAATTGGTGTTGGAGTTGGTGTAATTCACTCTAAATCCTTTAGTTGTTGCCACTCGGATTTTTTTTTTTTGACAAGCTTTAGGGGTACCATTTTTAACATATTTCATTTTTCATTTTATCTATTTATTCGCCACATTTAAAATGAAACAGAGTAAAACATTAACAATATAAAAACAAATGTAACCCGAAACAAACAGAACATTCCAAAAAATACAAGCAATGAGAAAATGAGCAAAGTATTGTTTTAAAGAGGTAAATACAATGTGCATACAGTCTGAAATGGTTTATTCCAGGAGATCGCGACAAATCGCTTTGCCTAGGGATATCGAAGTGTAACTCCACTTAACCTACTATTTACTTCACGCAAAATGCTTCACAAAGAGTACTAAACAGATCAAGCAGCCGTGGAGTTGACTTGACGTATTTCGAACACACTCGACGCCGTTCACTAGTATCTCTAATGCTTTCTCTTCTTCCGTGCTCGTCGTCAAATCCAAATATCAAACTAATACTAATGATCATATCAGGGTTCTTATATAGCGCTTAATACCTTTGACAGGGTCTCTATTTGCTTAGAAAAAAAGAGGAAAAGGATGATGAAATTGAAGAAAAAGATCAAGAAAATGCTACATCTAAACAAAACAAGAAAGTAAGCCCCCCCCCCCCCTAAGCAAGATGGCGTAACTTTTGATCGAAAAAGTTTTGAGCAGTATAATTTAGCAGAAAAGTTATTGACGAACTTCCGTGTGAAAATCGCATAAATCCACCCAACCATGCACGAGTGAGTACACATTAAAGGCAAAAATGTTACTTTTTAAAAGTCACAAGGGTAATTTTGAAATTCTGTCATATGAATTTTTAATGAATTTCATTTCTGGTGCATAATTTATGTCCTTTTATTGTTTATCATCCATCTATGGATGTACTAACAACTATCTCGACACTTAATCCATTGTTCTGGTTGAGTGAGCACCGTTTAAAAAAACACTCATTCCTCTTGAGTTTGAAACTTTTAAAAACCCTTTATTTTTGTGAAAAAAATAAAACTCTAGATATTTTTGAAAAGATGTATTAAACATGACCTATTATTTGAACATAAGAAATAATTTTCGGCTTTAAAAATTGTATTCGCAGCTCGCTTTTTTGGGACAGACATGATCAAAAGTTATGCTATTTTGCTTAGGGGGGAATTACTTTTTTTGTTGTGTTTAGATCAAACATTCTGAATACTGTACATTGCAAAGAGTACATAAAAGAATTGTAAAATAATAAGAAAAGGAACCATGTAGTTGTTGACTCGTTATGCTGAATTGTGCACACGTGATACAAAATGCAAAACGCACCGCGCAACATTCAATCTGGCACACAAAATGCAGCTCTTCTTTTATCATATGCCCGTACAGAGATTTATGGGGATAATCCCCATGCGGTAATTTCCATAGTTTCATATGTATTAATGCTTGTTTGGACAAGTTCTTGTCACTGGAACTTCCTTCCACCCTTAATGAGGAAGCACATACAGAGTCAAAGAAAATGTGGAAAAGCAGTAATATGACTGTCTAGTCATCCTAACCATGATTTCTGTTTTTGATTGAGTTCAGACGTTTTAGATCAGTGTGTTCGGCCATTTCATTTAGAAAACTATGGGACATGGGTGGGCGCCAATATAATAGGAATAAGACTAAAATGTAATAAAGATCTATCAAGTAATTGCAGATATAAATAGCTCAGGACCTGTGTCGCATCAATTAGTTGACCTGATTATTTTAGTTACACATAAAGGGAGAGGAGCATTGAGAGAGG
>OZ022589.1:15269271-15279271 GCA_963669155.1 Arbacia lixula
TAAAGAACACCGACTAAATGATACTCAGGTAAACAGAAACAGCATCGCGTGAGAGCAGCTTCACTCCATGTATATAGCGAATTGAGTTATCAAGATGAACATGATAAAGAGATACTAATTAATTCATATTTTAAGATACGTACTTTACGAAATAAAAATACTCTTTTGTATAAGTACTTCTACGTATGATGGTTTTAATGAATTATCTCTGTGATTTCATATAGATTGTTTAATTCATACAACTCTTTTTGAAAGAAGAAAGCAAGTAAGCATAAAAATTCTTTCTAGAGGTTATCGTCTTTGTTTTTTTTATCATGTAATTTCTTCCTGGCGCTGTGGCTTTGTTTCAATAATATCTAAATCATTCGTTTGTTGTTAAGTACCCACCGCTGTCAAAAATAGAATTCCACCTTTATTCAGGTTCATAAACAGTCGGCGGATCGTTGCGGTGCGTATCACGATATTGAGACTACATCAATGATAATCCATCAACTATATTAGTGACTTTAGTGCCAGATGACATGTTTATCGGCCTATATACGTCCATCCATCTCACTCCGTCTCCCTCGTTATATGACAAGCTATTAAATGCCCTGCCACGTTTTCATATCGGCCGGCTGCTCAACATCCTAATTATCTACCAAGGTAGGTGTCACAGGAATGTAATGGTTTTGACGTTAAGGTCTGTTTACGTCATGTCAATGACAATCCCAACTGCAATGAAACTCCTTTTATCCCTCCGCGCTATTAATCGTTCAACCTGTGGCGTAGCAAGGTGCTAGTAAATGTTCAGAGGGATGATCAGGATCTGGTGTAGGCCTACCTGGGATATTCCCCTCAAGGACCCGACACCCCCCCCCCCCACACACACACACACACAAACACACACCCCTGAAATAAAATTGAATAGAATGAGAAAAGATAAATAACATATATGAAAAAAGGGAATTTGTGATAACATGCTTTTTATTTTTATTCTTTCATGTTTATCACAGTTTGAAGAAAACTATTAAGTAGTCATGTGTGTTGCTTATATGATTATTTGTGCGATATGGAGTATACATATGTATAATAACGAATGTGTATATGTGTACATCTCATTGACACATCCTTACGCCATTAAAGTGATATGTCTACCAATGGGTTGGGGATACAAACTGCCCCCCCCCCCCATACCGACCCACCCGTAATCACCTGCTTTTCTAAATCATCCCACATGCATGATTGTGTGCGCCCCAATTGATGAAGCCTAAGCCCCCCCCCCCCCACCCTCTCTCTCTCTTTTTCTTTCATTGTTTTCTTTCTTGATCTTTCTCTCTTTTGTTCCTTCTCCCCTCTCTATCTTCATTATCTGTCCCTATCTGCCCCCTGTCTCTCTCGTTTTCTTCTTCCTTCTCCTTCTCTCTCTCTCTCTCTCTCTCTCTCTCTCTCTCTCTCTTTCTCTCTCTCTCTTTCTCTCTCTCTCTCTCTTTAACTCTCTCTTCTCCTTTTATCTGCATTATTTCTCTTCCTTCCCCTCTTTCTCTCTCTCTCTCTCTCTCTCTGTCTCTCTCTATCTTTCTCATTCTCACTCTCTGGTACGCCTAGCTCCTTGCGGTAATGGTGTAAGCCGGGTAGAAAGCCGGGCCTCCTCATCAATTTCTCAAGACGTAATGAGGGTCTGTCTTTTCAAGGCTCGTCCCACGGCCAGCTATTCCAATTCGAAGCCTGATCGCCTGTGCATGTGATTCGGTCCTTTGACGAAGACAGGGAGACGGAGAAACGAAACCCCTTTCTACCGAGCCGACACGATAGATAATACGCGTTGGGACAGCTTCTAGGCGAGATGATTGAATGCACAGCGTAGGAGATGATACGATCTGCAGATTATGCGCCATTAATTACGCTCCTTTCCAAAGACATTATCATCCCAAGGTGGTCTTATAATCAGCGGGTTGTTCTCTTTTCCTTATCATACCATGTAAGGATAGGCTATGGGACGTAAATTATTACACATGCAGTTATTACATTCGGTAAATGTTTTAAACCTTTAGATTAATGACCACTACTTAGAAAACTGGATCACTTTTTTGAAGCACCATATGTCTGAATTATGCCCATATTGTTATTTGATCCACCTATCTGGGTACTGTACATTGACTTAACTCATCAATAGTTTTGACGGAATATACTTACGATAAGCTGTCTGTACCCTGGAGGTGACATTCTTCGTAATCAAATTATTAACCCACTTACCAGGTTGAAAGAGGAGAAACATAAAGGGCAAAGTATGATCTCACTTCATCATGTTCATAGACTTCCTTTACGAATAACACAGTATATGTCACCAAACTAAAGTCAAATCTTTCCTCGTAGACTCTTTTCTGGATACATTCGGTTAACATTCATTTTCTGTTTTCAATTGATATTGATCAAAGAGATGTGAAATTATAAGAGATTTTGCTCAGATTTGCTTTTCGTACTTAGATGCTTCAAATTCAACCAACGGTCACCTTTGGGGGAACGTTGATGTATTTAATATAAATAATCACCAGTGATAATCACATTGTAAAATCCAAATAGCGCAGAAAGATTGATTCATTACGAAAGTGCAATTATCCATTACTTTATTTTCTGTACACCATACTTTGCAAAACATATCACACTGCAGTAATACCATGATTACTGGCAGGTGTTCAAATGGCCATACAGTTTGCTTTGAATTCATACATAGAAATTAGCCAATTGATATACTGTACACTAAGACGTAAAAACACATCCTCCTCGTACTCATACACAATCAGTCAGACTGCACACACAAATACGTGCACGTACCTTCACACATACGCAAACACACATGAACACAAACTCACACACAAACGCACACACATACACACACACACACACAAACACACACACACACTATACAAAGGTCAATTTCTCAGGACACTCTAACAGGCCGTCCACCCATCGCTGAGGTCATCGCTAATGTGTGCCCTTAAGTGTCGTGCGCCTATTTCACGATGTCTATCCCTCATTCTCCGTAGTCATTACCTTAAAGTGTTTACGAAGCTTGTACAGTTCCTTACAAAACGTCGCCACTTTCCATAATCATAAACCTTAAAACACTGGCAGTATTAAAGTGATAGAAACCGGGGTTTCAAAAGATTTGCCCGTACATCGCGTAGGCGTGTATACCCACGGCTTATGTCTCTCGGTTCGGCCAAAATAAATATTTGCCCGCTGTAATTGGGCACCTTTTGAGCCGAAAAAATCTTGCCTTTCACATCCGGAGAAACATTAAATAAATGTACAGCAGAAACTGGAAGTCGTGGAGAAACAAACTTAATACCGGCGTGTATCGAATGTTCATTAGCGACCTTGCAATCCGATCTGCTCGGCCTCAACTCGGGTGCTAGTTTTCGAAATGTTTTATTTCTTTCTGTGTTTAATCAACGCAACGAAGATTGAGAAACATAATTTTCTTTGACCAACTTACATTAGATATTTCTTCCTAGCCTTGAATGGAAGACGGCGTAAATAAGTTAAACTTGGCGCGTTAGTTGCTCAGAGCTTGGCTGTCTTAGCAATAACGGCGAAGAAACATCATTTATAAATCGCACAGGCATGACATTTTGATTAGTTTATGATGCAATCGTTCAGTACTTCGATATCAGGTAACCAATGTATGCTCGCAATGTATGTCCATTATGGTAATACCACACAGCATGATATTGTGTAGTTTAATATTAGCGTTCACGAAAATTGTGCGTGTTCATTTCTAAAGAACAAGACCCTCCATCAGGTTGCCCATAAAGCGTTATGTATATTTCCCTGGAAATACACCTACCACGCCTACATATTCTTTTATCCCGTCTTATATTTCACTTCCACGACTTTCGCTCGGAATGCTGATATGTATATGTACTCACAAATACAATAACGAAACGATATTCCTCTTGTATTTTCGTTCAAAAGAGTGAGGTGACACTCGTGTAGATTATAATTTTCTAACGGCATATTTTTGAAAGCTTTCTTCTGTGTAATCCCTAATGGTATACTGCATCGCACGAGTATTGTTTTCGCATTCGTCGTAATCTGAATATCTTTCTACTTGAATATCCCCGACAATATTGCACCAGATGAGGAACTTAAACTAAATCTCGAAAACTCGATTCGAGAATATTTTTTTTCGTGTTGTAATCTGCTTTAATGTAATCCATTATTCATGAATTTTATCAGTTACAAATAAACACTATTTCTACGTCGAATAGTCTGCAGATTTAAGGACCGGCTTCTCATGGAAAGATTTTTTTTTTTTTTTACATATAACAATAATCTCTTGAAAGAAAAAAATAATACGTATACGTGCCGTTTTTATATTTCACCTTCCGGACGCCTGTTTTGTACCGTCTCTCTAATTCCATATGTTACATAGGATTTGATGCTAGTGCTACCAAACTAGATTGTAAGACATGTATTCTGATAGTTGAGATGGCTATATCGAAATTCACGAAATTCTACCCGTACTCTGTAATTATAATTTAGCAACCCTGTGCCATTTCCCAGCGTTTTTGAAGTCAGAAGTCAAACTAATTTAGTAAGTGATTAAGATTTAAGCAGGACCAATTAAATAAAATAAAAAATAAAATAGATTTCAATTTGCTAATTACCTCCATGCGCCTACATCTAATATCACATGTTGGGTATGGGATGTGAAAGGGAAAGTAAAAAAGGGTAGGTGAATGTAACCATGTGTGGTAACCCTGACAAAATCCCAGGACAGACAGAATAAAGACGGACATATTTCCTCATTAATCATGTCAAGTCACTCTCATGAATTCTAAACATGGCACTGCTGCGCAGATTGTTTTGATAAAAAATGAAAACATTAATGAAATCAAGCTCGCCGCATCCTTTGGGAAATTATGCAAAAATGGAAATGTTATTTAGCCACGATTGGAGATTTAGTCGGAATAAATGCTCTTAGTTTTCAATTTCTTCTCTTTTTTTTTCTTTTTCCTGCCTCGTCTTTTCTCGTGTTTCGTACGTTAGCGTATTCGGTTTTTTTTTGTACTTTGACTTTCTCCATGAACTTGATGGGGAAAGCAACGAAACGTTTATATATGATCATTTGATTTGTAAGGCTTCCATGAAATTTTGAGTTGCACCCGCGAAGTAATAATATATATACAATTCATGTACGAACCTATTTATCTGTATGTGTTTTTATCTTAACAGATTTGTAATCAAATGCGAGTCAGGCTTGACTAGCACATGTGCTTTGTCTGACTCCATATTACAATTAATTATAAATCATCTGTGACAGTTTAAAAAAAATGTCATTGTGACATGTGTGTTAAGTATTCATGTATCCATGTAATGTAATTGTCAGTAGAAGTGTCATGTTAAGTAGTTTTATATATTCTTGTCAATGATGATGATAATGGTAATAAAGCAATCAATCAATCAATCAATTAATCAAAGTATTAATGGTAGATTTATTCAATCCTTTCAATGTGTTATTTGACTGTACTAGAACAGGTTCGTCATTTTCTGATGTACGTTTATCATGTTGGCAGTGCCATTACGTATTGGAATGCGAATGTATCGTTTATCCGTGTTGCTTTTCCATCTTTCCTCGTCCCAGAGGAATATGTGTGGTCGACGTTTGAGCCTTGACATTCGTCTTGTTCATGTATGTCACGGCGTCATATAAACCACACACTATTCGCGGATATTTCGCCACACCTAATGCGCACTCGAACTCACCACAAACTGGCATTTGATGTCTTTAAAGGAGAAGGGTAACTCACCGAGAAGGGAGAAAGCTCATTAGATTACATGCCGTGATATGCAAAGTGACATTTTCGTCGAATATGTCCATATTTTATTTTCTGTAGTCGCACGTGAATACGAACAAGTGAAAGACATGTGACAAGTTACAGGCAAAGTTCTTGTTGTTGTACAAGTAATGTTACTTATAATAATATTACCACCAGGTGTACTAAAACAATCTACAGTTCTACTGCTTCAATTACTAGTACTACCTCTACTACAACCCCTACTACATGGTTCTTTAATAGGTATGGTTGATAATGATACCCCACCACTGCTACTAGTATACATCAAATGCCACTTCTACTTCTTATACTGCTACTACTACTACTACTACTACTACTACTACTACTACTACTACTACTACTACTACTACTACTACTACTACTACTAATACTACTACTTCTACTACTACTTCTACTACTACTACTACTACTACTACTACTACTACTACTACTACTACTACTACTACTACTACTTCTACTTCTACTTCCCCTACCGCTCCTACTATTACTACTCCTCCAATCTTGCTACTGATGTCGTTATTGACTTTACTACTACTTCTACAACTACAAATCTTTGTACTGCTCAGTACCAGTAATGTCAGGGGCGCGCATTTCTGCCTGTGGTGTTGATAATGTAATCAGCAACGCAACCGCAATCCCGTCACGGTCCACTGGCTCCGATGACGTCAGACGGTGCTATCGATACAAACCACAACCAACACAGGATCGATCGTAATGATAGTAACACGATAGCGCTGGCGCGCCCTCGGCTACCGGCATGACGTTTTGCGGGCAGCAATGCAAAATAGTGGCAATGACACTGCCAGTGACTACCGGGTATCAAACCAAGCTTACAACAGATATTTGATTCGGGCAGTTGCAACGGAAATTTCCCTCTAAAATGCTTGACTACAGCTACAGGGATTTTTTTTTAGTCCGTGATCAACTCCTTGGGTGCCACTGATACATCTTTGCACCAGTAGTACATACAAAAGCAATAGGGTAGCAGTTAATTTGACATAGATGGCGTTAAATGACGATAATTGGCTTTACATTTACCATTTTCTGTGGTTTCAACCAGTGTACAGAGTCTCTATACACTTTAGTCATTATTATCCTTTACACTAATTTTGAAAATTCCTAAGCTAAAATATGCAATAATAACATAAGCTGCAATGTAGATTACCATGATAATAGTGAATATAATAAGGTGGGAGGCTGTGTGCGTGTGTGTGTGCGTGTGTGTGATTCTTCATGGTTCTGGTGGGTTAAACTTTTTCTAATGCAATTGCATGATCAATAGCTAACATTTTTTTTTTTCTAAAAAATGGCTTTTTCAATTTTACTCGAATAAATCAAATTGCATCACTCGTGTTCTCCCGCACAATTATCAACACTTAAGTATAAATCATTCAGTCATTTGTATTTTGTAGGCACATAATAAAAGCAGTAAACTGCGCAATGGAACTCATTTCATATGTTAAGTGTCCGGTATCAAGTTGATAACTTTTCACTGTATAACTGACAAGATAGAGAACAAGTATACAGAGTAGTAATCAGTAATCAAACTCCAATGATTTCTGACAAGAAGCATTCGAACTTTGGCTCACTTTAATTTGTATCGCTCGGCATTTGTTATTTCCTGATATAAATCAAAGTGTACAGGCCGTCAGTGTTTCTGTCACATCGCCGTCTGCTAGATATCAGGCCCCCTGCCCGCTACTCGCTTCGCTCCATCTATCTGATTAACCCTCCTATGAGATGACATGTCCGCTGTCACATCTAATAGTATTAGTTTTGGGATTGGATGGAGCTAGAGGATATAAACTGCACCCCCCTCCCCTCCCCACCCCCCACACGCACACCGCAGACACTAACTCACATGGAACCCCCCCCCCCCCGAACTTTAACAAATATGCCACCTCTCTTGAGAGTCGTCTGTATGTATATGCCATGCTCGTACCTCGTTCTGTCGCCTCTCTTCTCACCACCTCCCCATTCCCCATCTTAGTTTTTGGCATTGGATAGGGATGGAGGATATAAACTGCACCCCATCCTCTCCTCCTCACACGTGCACACACAGAATCATCCCGCACCTTAACAAGTATTTGGCCTTTCCTTCTATTCAGAGTCGTCTGTATATGCTATGCTCGTACCTCATCCCGGCACTCTTTCGCCTCTCCCCTGACTACCTTTCATCTCCTCATCTTAGTTTTGGGATTAGATGGAGCTAGAGGATTTATACACCCCTCTCCTCCTCCCTGTTCCCCCTCCTTATCCCCCCTTCCACAATGACAACTAGCTTGCTTCTCTTTCAGAGTCGTCTGTATATCCTATGCTCTCTAAGATACACGCTTATTATTTCACTTCCCCCTCCCTCCTGACCACCTTTCCTCTCCCCGTCTTACTTTTGTGATTGGATGGAGCTAAAGAATTTATACTGCCCATTCCCTTCCCCTGATCCTCTCGTTCTTTCGTCAACCTCTCGGTGTGCTTTGTGCTCTAAATTCTTCCCTCCCTCTTTTATATCTCATTCCGTCTTGACCACATCCCCCACCCCCTCCTTACCCCCCCCCCCCCCCCATCTTGGTTCCCCAACCACCAACGGTGGCATTCGTTCTGTTCCTTTATACTTCAATTCGAAATGCTTCGCACTGTCCTTTGCTTGTGCTCATCGCTTATGCATCATTGTCTTATAAGCCCCGTCCATATACCATATACCGCTATTATTCGGTAAGCAAGTTTCCAGCGAGCCGCATATTCATCTTAATCTTCATATTTCAATTTGTTTCCATTTGTGTTTCTCTGTATTGCTGTATTTGCCTTCACATTTTCTTCAAATTTTAGTTTCTCATCTGTCATTTCTCTCTCACTCTCCTCCCGTTCTACCATTCTATCATTGTTTATGACATTAGCTGTATAACCATTTCCACGCCCTTTCCTTCATGAACGTCTTATGTCGATCGCAGTCCTTAGATATTATGTTGCTTTGCCACTCGTAAGGTTACACACGTTGTTCTATCCCTGCTTTTGCATCCTTCACAAAAATGACTCGCACTCGTATTCATCGCTTGAACTGTTGAAGGGAGTCGTATTGTGTCAATTCGTTTCTCGTCTACCCAACCGCTTGGGGGAGGGGTCGCATTAAGTAGTGTCCCTACATCAATCCTCGCATCAGCAGCACCCCCCCCCCCCCCCACCACCTCCCTTCCATCCTCTTCCTACTTCAAAAGATTCTACCAATTCCCCTCCTCTTCATCCTCATCTCTCTTAATCTTTCTCGTTAGGTAAATGAATGTCTACGCTTGCCACTTGAGCGTTTCCGAGCATGGTATCTGTAAACGCGTTCTAGACGATTTCCCTACTGTACATCGTCGCCCGGGACCACATTTATAGCAATAATTAATACTACCGCTAAGTTGTCGGTCCCCTCTTCCAATCGTTTCCATCCCCAAACGGAGCAACGGAATGCAATTAGTCGTTGGGGGGTTGTCAGATAGTTACGGCGAAATTCTGATAAATGGTCCTCCGCCAACCGGCTCTGTTTGTTCACCCGTCCAGATATCCATCACTTTCCCTCAAGATGAAGCATTCCTCAAGTGTCTGCCTTTTTCTTCTGGCGATAAATGTTTAGCTGGTCGACTAACGCGGAACATGGAGGAGTAGGGGAGGACGCTTGTTTGCTTACTCGTGTTGATTTGTGATGGCGAAGATGACTCGTAAATTAACTGTCACCTTCCACCACGTCCCAGGGAGGGAGCCGCATCATTAAAATGAAGACGCCGGTACACAAGAACAAACGTTTCCCCTTACCAGTCGTTAGCTTCTTTTTGATACACTTAAATACGCTACAAGTATTTTAATCCAATTTATAAAACGTGAAGAGTATCTCTGGTGTTTTCCAACCTGTCCGTTGTTTGGTTAGAGTATCTCGCTCATCCATCACACTATATTAGATTATACAGCGACCATAGACAGTCATCGCTTGCCCCGAGACATAGTTTATATCATTTATTCATGCCGCCGAAGTATACAACTCGGCATGTTGCAACTGTATACAATATCTGGATTAAGATTGAAAACTGGGCTACGGATCATCCAAGCACCCTTCTTTTTGACAGCTGCAGCCACTCTTTCAACTCCCCAAACACCATGACAACCATGACTAAGTCTACACC
>OZ022589.1:15916771-15924271 GCA_963669155.1 Arbacia lixula
TAGTGTAAACATTAAAGTATGTATCCGCTATGATGACATTTCGAATGTTTATATCATGCTTACGTCTGCACTCTATACACCTAATACCACATAATGACAAACATAACGTCTTCATGTTATGATAAAACCCCGCAGAGCGGATCAGTTAGCACTGTTCAATTAGAATGAAGCCAGGCATCAATTTCTTCCCTCCTCCTCCCCCCCCCCCCCCTTACCATCCCCAGCCAAAATGATGACGTTCTATGACATTTGCCCCAGTGACAACTCTCACTACCCTAAATAGGTACGAAAATCTCGAAATTCGCGAGACGAGATAATTTTTCACTCTGTCAAGTCGTCACTACCACTTCCGTTATAGAGTCACGATGAGCCGCTTTGGGCCACTTATTTTATAAATTTGAACCCTAAACCTAACCCTGACCCTATCCCTAACCCTAAATCTAATGTATGTTCAAATCCAAAATGCGTGAGACATGAAGAAGTTGTGAACGATCCTGACCATGACACGAAGATGCTCTTGGCGATATTCGAATTAAGCTGGCTATTAGCGCGCACTCGGGTACTTTGGTCTTTTGTTCAAGACGCAGAATTAGAATAAATTGACAAATCTGAAGCGTTATTGGTACGGTAAAAAAAAAATCGCTCCCCGGATCTCGGCAGAATCGTTATTTGGGGTAGCGAGAATTACTCTATACGGTCAACTTATGAAAGTAACGTAAGTCCTAGACCCAATACTTTGCCCATAGACCTATCATTGATGGAGTGCGCTCGGATAGACTTCCTTTGATCTATGATGACCGCCGCCTCATAAAAATTCAAGACTTTCAGGTGTTTTAAACAATACGCTGTATTTCTAATTAGGCAGTGCCTTCCTCTGAATAACAAAAGAAATCTGGTTTAAGAAATATGTCAACCGTTCAGCCTTCGCTGGGAGTTCATAGCTGATCTTATGATACACACTGGGAATTAGTTTGGGGGTGAGCGAAGGGAAATTTTGATAAAGTTGTAGAAATAAATTTGGTCCGTAACTTTTTCGGACATCTTCAGACATGAAATCGAGGTTGTTTCCGTGGAAGGTGAAACACTCAAAAAACGATTTACATGTTTTCTTCAGTATTCTCAATTGATCACAAAAACGAAGCAACAATATAATCTGAAATTCATAGAATCGTATCATTATAATATCTACTACTACTGCACATGCATTTCAGTACATGAAGTAGTTCTGAAATCTTCTGCGCATACAGATTATATTCCTCTAAATACATCAAAAATTTGTCTTGCATATTTGGCGGCGGTCGTAACTGGATCAAAGAACCAAACGCGTCATATATTCTATTGTGCTATCAATGAACGCGACTGCTGTAGGAATGAATTACTTTTCGTGCCGACTCCAGTTCTAACACCTTCATGCTTTACCTAACCTATTAAATTGCAACCCTTTAACCCCTATACCCTATATCCTTTACGAAATGACCCAGAACAATGGTCGGTTCACCGATGATTATATCATAATTATTTTTAGGCCTAATTGTTATAATTGCCATTTTATTGAAAGTGTCATCATCATTATCATCACTTAACCAATCATAGTTTGAAAGTGACCTCCACCTGTTTAGTTATCGTGCAAACTGACATGATATCATCGACATGAAATGTAGGGCAGTTTGACGAGCAAGGAACAGTTATTTCATAAAGCATCGATTATTTTCTAGAGAATAGGTTTCGCGCAGATCGCGTGCAACTATCTTAAACAGGGGGTCATTGTAACAGACAGGTGCGGCCGAATCAGTGGAGCTGATACCAACTGACAATGACCACAGCGGTCGAAAATGACCGCTAGTCGATAAATCTGGACCTGCGTCTTCGTCACTGTGACGTCAAATGCTTTTTCTGATCTGCCCTTCAACCTTTCTGCGCTTTTATAATTCAATTCGCCCCCCCCCCCCTCCTTGCAGTCTCGACATATCTCATTGGGCTCAGTCATTATAGCAAGGCCGATTCATCTTCAATCCGGGGGGAGGGGGCTAGTTTTGTTGGCTTCCAAAACTGAGGTCAGTCCCGTTGATGTTGTTTTATTTCTTAAATGATATAATGTTCACTTTCATGACAAGCTTTCACAAAGAATTACACCCCTCCCCCCCCCCCCTACACACACACACACACACACATATATACACACCCATCGCCCTCACCCACTCCCGCTGATTAGTCTTTAACCACGATAGCAACGTCAATGTAGTTTAAATTTTGCGTTTATTTTGCCAAAGAAGTCTAGCTTATTTCTTGAAACATGTTTAAAGTATATCTTGTCAAACATATATAATGTAAGGTATTAAGATAGAATTGATATGTTCGCGAAAAATGATACCTAGAGCATTGATTATTCAATGAACAAACTCTAAAGACAGTGTGAATACCAAAACTTCATTATGAAATACTTTGAAGATGAAATGCCTGACGCACAATTCAAAGACTAGACGTCATAAAGCTTTGCTGAGCTGGATTTTGAAAGATAACTTGATATTTTAATCCGATGAAACAGACACGAAGCAGCCCGTGAATCACGTGGGAGCAACACTCCTCCAGCTATTTTCTATACGGACAGACTGGCTTATTCAGACGTATCACCTTCTGTTGTGGTAAAGCCGTCTTTTCCGTTCAGAATTTCCCTGTTGTTCTAGAGAGTGAGTTCTGTACAGCCAAATTTGAAGCGAGGAGAGGGTGCCTAAGAATACCTTATAATAACGTTATTGGCGGGAAGGAACACAAAATGTGTTTGCTTTCAATAAACCGTTTCCCTAATGTAATCACAACTTTGTCCCTTACGCGTTATTGCATTCACCTGTATCTAGTCATTCGGATGCAATAGATGGAATGCACTCTGAATTTATTAGTTGTTGCTACTCGGACAAACCTCGGACAAGCTTTGGGGGTCCCATTAGTAACGTATTGTGTGAACGACGCGAATACAATTTCCATACATAACGAAGAAGGTCTATTCTTGGGGTGCACCTTGTTTCTGTTTAGTCTAGGAGTCTGTTCCCATCGCGTACATGGATTTGAACGGATGTTCCTAATCATATCCCCGGCCACAGGATACACGGACGCATCACGTACACAAATATGTGCCGCATCTCCAAATCTCCAGGGGTATGTCATTCACATAATCGCCCACCTTCTACCAGCTACCCACTGGTACTTCAGAGTCGGGAGCAGCATTGTGGATTTTTATTGAATCACACAGGTGGCATGGGGTTTGAGACTTCCTGTCCCAGTTCTTAACCACTTTTCAATAACACCTCTACATTTCACTACGACAGTGAAAGAGTTCGATAAACCGTTGCATGAACTAGGTGTACACGTTTATATTTGTGTCAGACATTTTCCTTGGCTTCGCAGTCTAAGCCAAAAATACTGCCAATCAACCTTCCCCCAAATGTGAACCAAAGGACAAATATCTTAAGAAGTTTGCAAGATCCGATACTTAATAGCGGATCCATCCACGAGTTGAAAGAAGGGTGGGTGATCGACCATTACAAACAGTTCCATCCGCTGCATGTACATACAGACCAGCGCAAACGACACGACTTGATCAGTCGTACGCCTCTGCGACTTGCTGAATGGCAGGACGCAGGACCCGGCCATATGATTATTTTTCAAGAACGCAAAGTCTCATATTCCAGTCGTAGGCCCATTACGATTGTAGAATCGTGGCAAAATCGTGTCCATGGTTGTTGGCAACTTGAAATCATTGACAACCAGTCAGTCAGTGGGTCTGAACCATTGGGTCTGAAACGCCTGAGACTAGGCCCCATATGTTTTTTCATGTTTCCTGAAACACAAGCGGCTGGCAAGTCAGACTATCGTCAACACGTGTTTACACAGAGTCAGAGTCACACTGGAGACTGTGCTTACACATTAGTCTATTTATTCAGACCTTCCTACTTCCCTACGTTCTCATTTATGATTATGCTTCCTGTACACTGTCGTCACGACCAGACACAACCTTTAACAATGACCACCGAGATAACCAAGTACTACGCTGCTTCTGCGCTATTGCGTGATTGGCAGACCCGTCACTTCATATTGTTTTGAAATAGAGACTAAGCTTAACACTATAAATATCCATTTCAGTCTCACCCTTTCCGAGATCTCAACGTGCTAGACTACTTACAAAACAGGCACCGTGCTTTGTTGACAGCTTTTACAAATAATCCTCCGAACAATCACAGAGGAAGTGATAGCGCAAAAACAGATTAGCAATTATGCGCAGTTGCTGCGATAGCGAAAGATGATTACATTCCAATCAATGGAAAACAACGGATTCCCTTCCCTTATAAAGAGGAAATTGGAAACAATGTGAAATTAACGTGCTTCGTGTTCACCTGTCTTTCTCGAGCGTTTTTACTCGTAAACAGTGGCATCGAATTTGACATGATTTGCTAGAAATAGAATCGGTTGATGTACTGAGGCGCCTTAACCACGGCTGTCAAGTCTGTGTGGAGAGTTTTAGCAAGGATAGACAACTCTGAAAGTTCGAAAGGGGGTGCAATATTTAAAAGCAGTAGCCCTTTCGCATGTCAAAAAAGCGTAGATACCACGAAAAATCGAACAAAATACTGCATAAGAACTTCCCTCTCCATATTAGAACTAGAAATTGACTTTGAGCGGACTTGTATTGATCGCTAGAGTACGCAATTTCCAATCAAATATGACTCCTTATACAATTATCAAATCGTATCTAAGCAATTCGAAAACATTTACTACACCAAATCCATCTGCTTAATTATCCACTGCTCTGGATACGTCTGGATTCCCAATCGATGATGTCGAAAATAAATAATTAAAAAAAAAACACACACACTCTAAAAACGTGTACCAAGTAAGAGCCGAAAACGGGTACAAGACGAAGTTCTAACTTCCATCTATCTGGTGGTGCAATGTACGGAAGCCGTATTTGATTGAGTGACGTTCTGCTATGACCATGGTTTCCATTGTCGTGTAATTCCATGATAATTTGAAGGACACCTTTTAAAATTACTAAATTGTTGATTATAAACAAAATCGGGAGCCCGTGATGATGGCAGAATGGTTCTGCAATCATTTCGGTATTTCCTATCTCTTACAATTTCTATACTGCTCCGGTAGTGGGTTCTCTTGGTATGATATTCTATGTGAAGGTACAATAGCTCTTTATGCATGTTTTGAATGATGTGTCTATTTCGGGAACCTAAGAACTTCCTTCACACTATTTGAATTGGAAACTGATTTTTAAGCGAAAATATATTGCTTGCTTGGTTTTGAGTTGAGTTTTAGACGGGTCGTCCTAAACTCAGCGGCTCGTGTAGCCTAGAGGCCGAGACAACAAGAGCGCATATCACGGCTCCTCGCGCCGCAGTCATGCGAGCAGATCCCAAAACCAAACTCAGTAATCAGTGAAATACGGTATAGTGAATGTTGACAGTGGTCGCTATGAAACAAGATGTTTCTAACGTAAACAAAGGGTAGTTTTCCGTTTTTCCTGAAAAGGTTTGCTCAGCTCTGACTGTGAGATGTCGCACATGATTCATGGCGGGTATCAGGACTCTTGATAAAGGGAATGTGCACTGCTGGGAAGACAAAAAAAAAACTTCAAAAGGTGATCGTGAGCAATCTTCTTGCCAATGGTCTAAAATTCATGTATTGTCCATTTTAGGAACTTGCTGAAAGTTATTTGTGCTCATATGATCCACAGTTGGAGTAATTAAATCTCAAATCCTCAAACTGTTTGGGCCGAGCATTTTGATTTAATCACTAATTACATCAAATCTGTATCATTTGAGGGCAAATAGCTTTCAGGGAGTTTCTAAGATGGACAATACATGACTTTAAGACCATTGACAAGAAGATAGTAGATGCCGGTATGATTTGAAGATTGCAAATGCACTTGGTAACATTTAGGATCGTTTTACTTGTCCACGGTTATGTAATTTGCTTTGCTCACCTTCACGCGCGTGGTGCATACGACCACCCCGCTGCATGTCCACTGGATGGTCAGCGTGATTCATTTCTCCGATCTCCTTGATGACGTCGCGATGTAAATTCCTCTTCCTCTTCCTAATCCGTTCCATCTTCTGTTCCAGCCTCGCCTCCATTTCGTTTCTCTCCTGGAAGTCGTAGTAACCATCTCCATCGTCTCGAATCGGGGAGAAGTCCTCCTCCCTCCTCTCCCCTATTTCCACCACCGCCTCCTCCTCTCCGCCGTCCCCTCCCCCGACGTCCGATAGACTCTCCTGCTGTTCCAGCTTGCGCTGCATGCCGACCACAGCTCCGCCCTTCTGACGTCGCCTTCGTTCGCGACGACGACGTATTCCCGCAACCCCTCTTTCGTCCTCATCCTCCTCCAACGGGTACAGACCCGGGTTGTCCAAGGGACGGGTACGCCCAAGAATATTCGACGAAAACCGCAGCAGTCCCAGGTCTAACTCTGGGTTATGTCTCAAAATAAATTCTCTCTCCGCTTCCATTTCCTCAGATCTTCCTCCCCCTCCGGTGTGTGAGTTAAACACCATGACAACCATTGTTGCCATGGTTATCATGAGTCCAGTTTTGACAAATCTCCTCGGAGATAACCATCTCCACTTGATCCACATTTCTCGTTAGTTCCAAAACTCGTCACCACGTCTTGAGAATTCGTTTCCAAAAATAACCATTTAAAGCAGCAACAGTTCATAAACTCCGTTACTGCGTATCACATCACATTATTAGTATCAACATCATTCCACGAGTATCAGGTAGTACTGCTGCGAATCACGACGCCTCCTTCTCCCTTCACTTCAATTCTGATCTATGATCCAGTTTTAGAGCTAAATTTCCTGCAGAGCAATCTAACGATAAGAAAGGTCTTAACGGCAAACTTAATAAATCACGTACAAATCTAGATGAGTCTGCCTTCACGTGCGCTCGCGTTTTCCGATCCAGTCATAACATTGATTTGTAAGCAAAGAGAACCTGACAAGTAGTTAGTTTGTCTCCCTGGATGAAAGAAGTGGCAGTTTGCAGTTTAAAGCTCCAGCTATAGATCGTAACATGCGTCCACAACAAATGTATCACCCATCATGTTTAGTATTATGTCAAATTAAGAGGAAAGTTTTTGGCGACAGGTCCCTATGTACGTCCTCGTCGCGAAACACTCATACAGCAACTGGCTCTGTAAGCATGACATGAGCGCAATCGGTAGAGGCTCGGGGAAACACCAGACCGCCCCGCGTATTTTCTCAGCGCCTGTGAGACATTCGTGCTAATATTGTCCCTCCCACCTCCCTTCCGCGTGTGTGCGTCTTTCTCTCTCTCTCTCTCTTTCGTTTCCTCCCTCTCTTTCGCTTCCTCTCTCTCCACCCACCCCCGCCCCCTCCCCTTCCTCTCCCTCCCCCCCCCATCTCTCTCTCTCTCTCTCTCTCTCTCTCTCTCTCTCTCTCTCTCTCTCTCTCGCTCTATATAAATAAAATCTTACATCTT